>CM044435.1:116515977-116540374 GCA_024363595.1 Xenopus borealis | reverse complement strand
CCTTGACTCTGATATACATTTGGATTAGTGCATCATAAACGTTGGAATTGTATATATATACATACATACCAAATGATTTTGTAAGGGCAAATGTCCCCTTTGTTTATATACACATATAGAATGTATTTGCTGTAATTCAGAAAGTCAAGGTTGATGTTACTGGTGATCTGTGGACTGGTTGCAATTCTGAAGCTATTTTCTACATGCTAATTGCATTAGTCACGGGTTACGCTTGATGGATATGTGTTTTTTCAACCCCAATAACAGTGATTTGGTGGTATGTAAGCTCATGTTGTAGGATTTGTGAAGTGTGTAATAAAGAGCATAGATCTGTACTCCAGGACTGCTGTTGTTTAACCATGTTATAGTCTGTGTGCCATGTAAATCAGTTGCGCATGGCGTGTAGATAATTGCTTTCTGCCAAAGAGATCAGTTATGTGTCACATGCAGATCTGTCCTCTCTGATGTGGATCAATACTATGTAACATTTTGGGTCAGAGGGTCTGTAAGATGTGGATCAATATTGTTTTGTGTGAAAATCAGTCTGCTGTGTCTTCTGATCAGTATATACATAGATAGTGGTTTTGTGCTCTGTAATAGGATTCAAGAGCAACGGTTCCCTTGGTCTATAATATGTAAGTGACTCATGGCTTGGTCTTTGTGTCGACATTCTTCCTTCTTACTAAAAACAAAGAGGTGAAGTTTTTATGTGGATGTGCCATTTCGCGAATATATACAAATTATAACTGTGCACCCCAATTGTACATGAAAGAAACGTAGACGTAGACGTAGAGTGCAGATACTCATCTGTTATAAATGAGCAGGATGTACCACATGCAGATATATAGTACCTGGAAAGTCCTTTAGATATTCCTATTCTGACAAAGAGATCCATGTTAAACATCGTATCTCATGTACAACTACCCATGTTATATACGCTATACCGTGTCCGCATGGCTTAATATACAGTATGTGGGCAAGACCCAAACTATATTACATTAAAGGATGGATAATCATAGGTCCTCAATTAAAAGAGCTTTTGAAACTGGTAGGTTTGGTTTAGCCTTGCCTCAGCATTTTTAATGAAAGGATACAGACTTCTAACCTTGAGATTTATGGGAATTGATTTGGTCCCATAATTGAATAGAGGAGTTGATTAGGATTGTATGCTTTTACAAAAAGAGATCTACTTGTCAAAAACGTTGGAAACTAATGCCCCCAAGGTTTAAATGAGTATTGTCCATTTGGCCCATTTTTAGAGACATGATAAAACATGGGATTTCACTTTTCATTTTCTTTGGTACACGTGCCTTCGTTTTTTTTTTAGTGTATAACTTGCATTTATATTATTTCTTCCAGAGTGCATAACCTTGCATTTATCAACATTGAACCTCATTTTCCAGTTTGCTGTCCAATGTTCCAATTCAGTCAAATCACTCTGCAGTGGCAGCATCCTGCATGGAATCTATAGTTCTTTAAAATTTTGTATCACCAGCAGAAATAGAACCTGTACTTTCAATGCCCTCCTGTGTGAACCATGCTCATTAGTTATATTTCTAGAATTGGGACTATTAAGAATAAAACCTTCATTAACTGGTTCCTCATTTGTGCAGACAGATTAAAAATAACAGTACAGAATCTCTGCTTTTTCTCTGTTCTTATCAATCAACTGACCCCCCCTCTGATATTAAGGGCCCCACGCCTTCCTGCTTAATTTTTTTTTACTATTTATATATTTAATAAATTAATATTTAGTAAATAGTTTTGGATTCTTTTTACTCCTTGCTGCAATACCCTTTTCCATCTCAATTCTGACAATTTTAGCTTTTTTTGAATGATTTATTGATCTCCTTGTACCTGATAAACAATTTGGCTGTCCCAGCTAACTTGAAAGCCTTAAAAGCATGTCTTTTCTTACCAACCTTACACACTATCGAACCACAGAGTTTTGTTTTGTGACAATGATCCTTGCTTGCAAGGGGAATATACTGACATGTATATGTAATAAGCAGCATTTTAAAGATGTCCCATTTTTGTTCTGTTTTTAACCCTGTTTATACTCATTATAATACTGTGGGACAATCAAGGGGAAATCAAGTCAAAAGAGATGCTGCTCTCTACGCAAATGAGTATGTGCATGTGTGCTAAGATACTGACATTTACTAATATGACTAATCTGACATTTGGTTCTTAAATAGTATAGCAGCATATAAAAAACTAACCACCAGCCCTCTCCTTAAGATACAGTCACAAATTAATATTTTGGTGGAAAATGCCTGTGAAACTAGGATAATTGATCGGCCCCTTGGTGAATATCTACAAAAGGAAAACCCCATTACACCGATCTTCTATATTTTAACAAAAATTCACAAGAATTTAAAAAAACCTCCTGGACGACCAATAGTTTCTTGTGTTGATTCTGTTTTGTCCCCTATTTCAATATTATTAACCCTTATGTGCAGAAACACAAATCATATATAAAAGATATGGGGCATTTTCTATCAAAAATTAAGCAATTAAAAAATTTACCTGAGAATGTTTTTTTGGTCTCCCTTGATGTGAAGATCCTCTACACCTCCATCCCACATGATGGGGGTGTGGAGGCGGTCCGCATCGAGTTGGACCGTGATAATTCTTTGGATGGTTCACAAAAATTTTTTGTTTTATCTTGTTTAAAACTGGTTCTTTATAATAACTTTTTTCTTTTTCGGGACCAATTCTTTCTACAAATAAGAGGTACAGCTATGGGGTCCAATGTGGCCCCGTCATATGCGAATATCTTTATGAATGCTTTTGAAGAGATTTTTGTATATACCAATGAATTGTTCAAACAATATTGTTTGGGGTGGTATAGATTTATCGATGATGTCTTTGCAATATGGTCGGGGCCACGTTGGACCCTGGAGACCTTCCATACACAGATAAATAATACCCAAACAAAATTAAAGTTGACCCTTAATTGCGATCCAAAAAAGATTTCATTTTTGGACACAATGATCTATCGGGAGGGTGATACACTGTCCTCGGACCTATATGTAAAACCTACTGATAAGAACACTGTACTTCATTTTGAATAATTTCATCCAATACAAATTAAGAAATCGGTTCCAAAATCTCAATTTAGCAGAGTAAAAAGAATAGTGTCCGATGACAGTGTACTGAAATTCCGAATGAACCAGATACAAACCAAATTTGAGGAGAGGGGATATCCGAAGGATCTCCTAAAAAAACAAAGAGTGGACATACAAATGAACAAAGAAGTTAAAAAAGATCCAAAAACCCAAATGGATAGAATCCCGTTTGTGTCATGTTTTAGTACAGTAAGCCCATATAAACAGAAAGCCATTAGGAAACATTGGCCGATATTGAAAGAAGGACTAGCAGATATAAAATATTTTAAGGATCCTCCAATTTTTTCATACAAAAGGGCTAGGACAATTGGATCTATAACTGTATGAGCAGATGTGGGTGGAACCCGCCTACAACAGCATCAATTGCGCCCGAGGAAAAATGGAACATTTCCATGCCTCGGATGCAATTGCTGCTCTAATTGTCAAAAAGGTGAAGTGTTATATCACCCAAGAAAAGGGACACCAATAAAAATTAAAGAGTTTTACACATGTGACAGTACACACGTAGTATATATGATTAAGTGTCCATGTGGACTAGCGTATATCGGACAAACTTCCAGAAGTATAAGAGAACGCATACGGGAACACAAGTCCGCGATTAAAACCAAAAAAAGTGATCAGGCAGTTGCTAATCATTTTCTAAGCGCAGGCCATGGGGTGCAACAGTTGAAGTATCAAGTAATAGATAATGTCCCTAAAATGCGCAGAGGTGGGAATCGGATAAGATTACTACTAAAAAAGGAAGCAGAGTGGATCCGGAGATTGGAAACATTAACCCCAAATGGCCTAAATAGAGAATATGATTTAAGTAAAATCTATCGGTAATTTGTTTTTAAGTAATTTTTTATCTGGTTTTAATCTTTTTTATGTGTCTTTCCTAATAGGGATTCATTCACAGGGATGAGTATGCACAAGAAATGTAATGGACTGTAATTTAATAATTATATACAAGATGACTAACATCTGAGAATTATATTTGATACTTTGTTATGGTCTTATCTATGTTTGATATTTTGCTACACACTAAAGAGTCACTATGTTTGTTGCAATTCTGTATATACACCATAAGGGGTCACTGTGAAATGCCCTATAAATAATTGTACACAGGTGCTGCCAAGGTAGCTTGACAAAAGACTGATGCTGGTCTGAAACGTTGCATTTGGGTCAGAGCCGTTTGTTCAAATAAAGGCTTTTTAAGAAAATCTCCTAAAGGTGCTGTTCTTTTGTATGGAAATATAAAAAATGTATTACCAACTAGAAGGCAAACATTTACACAACAACAAATATTGTGTCTTTGCAGCAATAATGAATATGTCTTATTACACTGCATAAGAAAAGACAGAAGATCAGGGCCAATAGACAAAATGAAGCACTGGGCAGCAATCAATGTTATGAAATGCTGAGCTAGAGGCACCATGAAGCAGTTCCTTTTAAAATGTAGAGGAAAATCTTAACAAGTAAATTTGAAAATGATAAAAGAGAAATGCATGCTGTTTGCAAGTAGGGATAAAGGATTAATCTTTTTTTTAAGATATTTATTAAGATAGATTAGTTAAACTTATTGCTATAGGGTATTCTGCACATTTTGTTTTCAGCTTGTATTTATTCCTATGAATAGCAACTGCTAAACTATCAGACCAGGAAATTATATTTCTTTCTTAAACTCCAGTGAACCACTGTGGCCATAAGCTTAACTATAACAAAGAAAGGGGCTACATTGGAAACAAACAGTTGAATAAATTGTATATTTGGTCAGGATAAAGTTCTTAAAACACAAGGGGGGAGTGTACACAGTTTAGGGATATAAAGGATATTCATCCAGTTTAATGCATTATAAATAATTTCCCTTATACTAATGAAATGGAATCTACCTGCCACTATAGTGTTTCCCTATGTTATTAGAGTGGGAATGCATGAAAAGCCCCACTGGTATACTTCATGTCAGGGTCCAGGGCCAGATTCTAACAAAATTATAATGTTACACATACAGGTTTATTGAGTTTTTTTCTTGGGACACATCTACTTATCCAAATGTTGAACAAACAGACCTACAAGTAAAATTCTCTTCTGCATTTACTTTTTATTGTGCTGATACACACTAGCCTGTCAGTCTCCCGTTGGACAGCCTTGCCTTAGAGTATAAAAGGCAGATGATAAGTAACCAATTCTGAACCAATTATGCCTAATTAATAATAATCATAATCAGAAAATTGCACCCGGTATCTAACTTGCAATAGACTTTTAAAACAAAAGCTCTTTGGCATGCAGATCAATTATGCATAGTTCAGTAAAAAAACCATGCAGCCTAGTGAAATGGTGGGCTAGTGCTCCATGGAAAGTGGTGGTGGCTATTGTTTAATATTGTGGCTTTATGGAGCTATGCTACACTGTCTCTGTTTGTGTTCTTGCCAGATATTCCAAGCTGACGAGCTTCTACTTATAACAGTTAATGCACCATTGCAGAAAACCAGTCCAACCTCATTAGCACTACATCAGCATTCTCCTGAGCAGCTTATTGAACGAAATGCTTGATGAAAACGAGATGGATATAATTATATTAGACTGAAGCTTTTGCACACTCTTCTATTGCTTTAACTTGGCAGGTCATTTTCTGCCGTAGTCACTTCCCCTGTCTCTGCTCTGAGAAATGTTAATTGGCATCAAAATCAGTTGTGGCTCTTAAATGTCCATGTATCAAGGGCAGTATGAAAAAGCAGAAAATCAGTCCCTTGATCAGTTAATAGTGATCAGCTTGGGCAATTTTCCAGAGGCGAGGTGTTTAAAAAGGCATTTATGTTTCATCATTTATTATTGTATGATCAGTACATGCATAGAAGGATCTCAAGCTGAACATGGATGCCTACTCCTCCTCATCACAACTGTATGATCAGTGCATATTGCAGTGGCTGTTGGATTTTTCCAGTTCAAGATCTTCCTTGAGGTCCAACATTTGAGTCAGGGCCTCCCAGTGTCGGATAAAAAAAGGCAAAAACATTTTGTTTAGTATTATTAGTACAAGTGTGGGATCTGTCATGCAGAAACCCATTATTCAGGAAAAAGGAAGAAAGAAGAAAGGCTGTCTCCCATAAACTCCATTTTATTCAAATATTCCACATTCCATGATTTCCTGTTGCTCTGTAATAATAAAGCAGTGCCTTGTACTTGAGCCAAAATAAGATATGTAATTTATCCTTATTGGAAGCAAAACCAGTCTATTGGGTTTATTTAATGGTTACATGATTTTCTAGTAGACTTAAGATATGAAGATCCAAATTAAGGTATGAAAATCCTTCTTTTTAAAACCCCCAGGTCCCAAGCATTCTGTATAACAGGTCCTATAGCTGTATTATATTCTTGGGTGTTGTTACTGGGCAGAATGGAACATTTACTAATTCAAGCAAAAGTATGAAGTGCACTATTTGGATGCAAATCACCATGTTTTATACCCAAAATGCAGCATATTGTACCAGAATTCCAGCATAGTAATGGGTGCCACCTCTAACACCTTCCATCTGAAAAAATGCCTTATGTTGTTTTATGTGTGTATTAAATGGGTGTATAGTCAAGACAAGGAAAAGTACCTTTCCTAGGTTTACTCTCACGCAGTTTTTTCATACAGAAAGATTGCCTCTTTTATAGGCAAACCTGCATTCTGTATTGCATGAACTTTACAGCATGTATATCCTGTTTGCAGAGTGATGTAGCCTTGGTGGGGAAGATATGCCCAATTTATATACATGGTAGGAGGATGTACATGTCCTTCTATAATATCTTCTATTATGTGGCTTTTCATGTCAAATCTACCAACAAACATCAATCTATAACCTTTACCTGTATGTGATTTGGATTTTGCCAGTTCGCTGGGTAGTTCACCAACCTCATCTGTTGCAGGTTCCTTTTAGAATAACCTCTCTCAACAAAATGCATAGCTAGGTCATTGGCCGCATCTCTATACTCATATATATCTATCGTGTTCTTAATTGTACTTTATGGGTCTGAATCAGTAATACAGCAATGCCCTTATATGTTTTACTTGTCCATAATCACCACAGCCCCTCCTTTATCTGCCTTCTTGATAATAATATTTTGGTTATTTTTAAATGACCTTAGTGCATAACTCAAAAAAGGTAAAAACAGACGGCACTTCTGGACTTGTTTATTCGGGCAGATAGCTGTACACCAAAAGCATTTCGGGATGTGATTCCTTGATCATAGGCTGCCTATGATTAAGGGATCACATTCCGAAACACGTTAGGTGTTTATAATACAGTGGGGACACTGGAGACTGAGCACCTGGCGGAGGGAGTAGTGGAGGTGAGCTTGAGTGGTCTCCATTTTTCGTGTTTTTACCTTAGTGCATCGCTTTAATTTTTAGAGAGGATGGGGTTTGGAATGCACCAGGCCCCTCTGAAGACTTTTTGCTAGTTATGCCACTGACTGTAGGAATTAAAAGTAGTCTGTTTTAAAATGAGTGATTTTTATAAGGAAATATTTATTGATACAATATGATAACATTTTTGCATAAATATTAACATTTTGTAACTTTATAATTACCCTAATATGCTGGAATTTCCTGTCTGATGCCCTTGGGTTCATGTTTTCAGGCTCCATGCCCCGTGTAAACGTTACTTGCCAGATATGCCTAAAGTTTAAAAATGCAATTATATATCTATAAAGCTCAGCTAATCCTTTCCTAGTGTGGCATGTCTCACTGCTGTCTCTTGTCTTTTCAATACATTTTCACTCGATGGGGCCTATTTAGCAATCTGACTCAAGGCAGTGACCCACTAACAGCCTTATTGCAAAAATATCTGCTTTGTTCCATCAGCCATTGTATTTTCATTAAAACAACTAAACTGCTGCAGAAGGAGTGGAATTGCCTTTTGTTTTATTAGGGAAGCGACTGTCTTATGCTTTGATATACATCATTGGAGGAAAATGACCATGCCTGAAATGCGATAAGTGCATCCTGTGTTCCCCCATCTATTTATACTTTTATGTTCTCCCTGTGCTTTCATGGGTTTCCTCCAGGTACTCCCGTGTGCTCCCACATTCTAAAATTATATAGGCAGGCACTGAACATAATGTGAGTGAATGTGATAGAGACCTTCGATTGTCAGCAGAGACCGATGTGCATTATATAAAACCACCCTAAAGATATATATATATATATATATATATATATATATATATCAAGAAAGGATAATAAAGAATGAAAATTGCAGTCTAGTTGCAGGATCAATCATAAATGTTGGAGTGCCATACCCTCACTTGGTGAGATCTACCCAAATTTACCCCTAGTCTAAGTGACCTTCCTTCAGACAGGGTCCTTGACAGTAATCCTGCCTGTCCCTCCCCGATCACAGACCTTCAAGATAAAGGTCTCCAGCTGACACTTATTCATACTCCAGAAGCCAAGGGCTCTATAACTAGTGACTGGTATAAAGACCAATGGAAGTTGCAATCTAGTTGCGGGTGAAGTCAGAAATTGTGGAGTTCCATACACCCATCTAGTCTGGTCCACCCAAATTTCAGACAGGATTCTTGACAGTAACCCGATCTTTAAGATATAGGTCTCCAGCTGGCACTTATTCATACTCCAGAGGCCAAGGGCTTTATGGTTTTATGATCATAATAGGAGTTACTACACATGACACCTTGGGGAGACAAAAATACCCATATTCATTTTGTAGATAAAACCCACCAAAAATACCTCTGATACAAGCAATGCTGGACAGAGCTTGGCATGGGACAAAACCGTTATGGCCGGGCCAAACATCACCTTTTAAAATTGTTGCATGAATGACAATATATTGGTCAGTATCTTTGAAACTGTCAGATTTACCCCACCAAACTAGGATATGTATAGGCACCAGGTGAAAGAAATGAGCTTGAAATTGTTGTATTTCTATAGGTATGTGACAAATATACACATATATAAAAGACTGGTATCTTTAGTGAAGTGATCCATGATCCAGAAACCTGTTATCCAAAAAGCTCAGAATTACGGAGTCTACCATAGACTCCATTATAATTAAATAATCCAAATTTTTTAAATCTATTTCCTTTTTCTCTGTAATAATAAAACAGCAGATTGTACTTGTTTCAAACTAAGATATAATTCATCCTTATTGGAAGCAAAATCATCTCATTGGGTTTATTTAATGTTTACATGATTTTCTAGTAGACTTATGGTATGAAGATCCAAGTAACAGAAAGATTTGTTATTCTGAGTAGTCTGGAAACTTACTTTTCCAGCTTATGAAAACAATTGAGATTTTCAGCATCATTCAAAATAAATGGGAAAGTGAGATTTTCGCTGGCATGTGACTTTTTTTCTGTGAAGAAACGTGCACGGAAATAATTAGTTGCGTTCGTTTCTTAAATAAGCTAGCATTTGTGAAAAAAGTTGCAGTTTTTTTTTTACGAATTTAGGATTTTGATAAATCTGCCCCTAAATGTTTTAGGCATACCAGTAGTATGGTATGTCTTTGCTCTAATTCTTGCAAGCCAAGCCTGGCATTTTAGTGCTCTACATGGGCTTCTTTTATCATGAAAGCAGGGAGTTGTTTTTGTATACTCTTTTATGAATAAATATTATATTATTTCAAAGAGAATGTGGAAATAGTTACACCTGGTAACATATTCTGCTGGGTTACTGGCACAGCTGGGCATGGCACAAGGAAAGGAGAATACAATCGACTTGTTATATAATTTATCAGTTTCTGAAATCCTTACATATACAAGCTGGTGCATATTATATCCTGCTCTTTTATATAAACTGATGCTGTTGGGATCTATTTCTGGCAGCTTTAGTTGACAAAGGCATACATGTTTACTATACATCTACACACACTTTTTTGTAAAAGGTAAAGAGAATGCAATGTAGATTATAGTGCTCTGAGGGGAAAATGCTAATGGAAGCAGAGTACAAAAGAAATAAAATATTGCTTCCTCCACACCGAAGAATCCTTTACCCTGTCATGCAATATATATATATATATACATACTGTAAGCCTGGGTAGAGATCAATGGGTTAAATTCACTATTAAGTTTGTCCGTTTACTTTCTTTTAGGAAGACTGTGTACCTTTAACCTGGATACCTGGGTGGGATGTGTTCCTTATTGGTGTGGGTGGGTGGTGACCACTTCCTGAGATAACTTTATATAGTAAGGGGGAACTCCTTTCATAGTACAATCTTGAGTGTCAGCAAGACAGAGTGAACCCTGGAGGGTTTTCCTTGTACTCAACAAATAAATGTAGTATGGTTTTGTTTGGCCCAAAATAGAATCAGTATGCCTCAATCTTAATTTTTACTCCTGAATCTGAGGGTCAGTTAGTATCAGATATACATTGGTTATCCCCCAAACAGTGATAGGATACAAGTTACTACAGATATAGGACCTTTCATCCAGAATGCTTGAGACCTGGGCTATTTCAGATAAGGGATCTGTCCGTAGTTTGGATCTCCATAATTCAAGTCTACTAAGGAATCATTTAAACATTAATTAAACCCTATAGGATTGTTATGTATCCAATAAGGATGAATTTTATCCTAGTTGGGACCAAGTATAAGGTACTGTTTTATTATTAAACAGAAAAAGAAAATAATTTTTTCAGCCTTCCATAATTCAAATCTTTCTTGATAAAGGGTTACATGATAACAGATCTCATGCTTGTACCATGTTTTCATATACTATAGCCTTTTTATGATATAGAGGATTGAGAGTGATACAACATTGGCCCACACATAGAAAGTATAGAACCCAAAAGTTCAGAAACTTCTGCACTAGATTTTAGCAATATTCTGATTTAGCTCATGGCAGTTTTGGTGTACAGTGGAATATTCTCCACTTGGTAGGACTGTCACGGAGTACCGCTACCAAACTAAAGGCTTCTCTGGAGTAATATTTTACACTTTTATATGGAATGTATTGTCAAAAAACACTTAAAGTAATTGTATCTAATACAACATAAATATATTTAGCAAACAGTCTAGTCATTTGTATTGTATATTGTATAGATAAGCTGAGCCAACAGGGTTGTCATTTGTATTACACATTACATAAATATGTTTTGCAGATGCCAAAAAGGGTACATTAAGGTTTGTTGTAGAGAAACAGAGTGATGACAATAATGGATATCACGGTTAATGAATATCATTATAAACACCAGGCGCGTGCATAAGTAACTAATGGGATTTCTCGCTTTGCAGTTTTACAAGACAAGACCTCGCCAAAATTCCTCAGTACGGGCAGTAAAGCAAAATGACAGTGGGCAGATGAAAATTGGAACATCGTCTCCAGCTAACAAGATTGTGATTACAGCTGATCTTCATTTCCACTTTATTAATTGAAAAATCTTTTGGACATGTGGCAGGGAGAGGCCGAAAAGATAGATGCATTCAAAGATTGTTGCCAGCACCAATATATCAGTAATATATCCTTTATAGAGGAGAGAGAGAGCATGCAAAAATAAGAAGGTCTGGAAATGGAAAATTAAGCAATGATTAGTAAGAGACCAAGCCATGATATCCAATGATGTATGACTGCAGGAGCTATTAGCCAGATGGAATTCAGCGATTCTCAAAATGTTTCATATTTACTCCACCTATTATCAACATCTTCTTTGTTCCTCCTCCCACCATCACATCTTCCTATTAAAATTGTAGAAATATGGAAAAGTCAACCAGTGCCACTTGTTGCAAAAACACAAGTTGAAGCTTGACACAATTTTAGTGTCAGGCCTTAGCAGGGCATGATCGTAATGTGAGGGCCAGTGGACATCATTAGAGGTTCAGGGGGACTAAGGAGGAAGCAGGTACTAGGAAGCAGGTAGGAAAGGCAAAACAGACTCCTCCTGTATATAAGGTAAGACATGTAACATGAAAACAAATGCAATTATGTCAAGACAGGGTAGGCAAGGTAGGGGCTGCTTTAACTGGCACCAAGCAACAAGGTAAAGTTCAAGACAAGGTTACAAGGGTTCAGCCATGTTCAAAGTCAATGTCCAGACAGTGGCCAAGGTAGACAAAGTTAAAAAAAAAACAGGGCAGATTCTTAAAGGAGAACCATACCCATATTTAACAAAACCCTGTACCCCCATAGTCCCCCCTCCCTGCTCCCCCCAGCCAGGCAAATGCCCCTTACTTTTTACTCGCCCCTCGTGACAGATTCTGGCAATGGAGTTTACAGCAGCCACCTTCATCTTCTTCAGTAAACTTTGTGTTTTCTTTTGCCTCTTTGGAAATTCCCATGAATTTTGGTGCATGTGCAGTTGTCCAGAACTGGGAATTCACTCCATGTGCTAAAACGCTGTTCAATACACAAATATTACCGAAGAAGATGGCTTCTGTGAACTCCGACTCCTGAATTTGCCACTAGGGGTGAGTAAAAAGTTAGGGCATTTGCCCAGGGTAGCAAGTAGACTTGGGGGGAAGGGGGTCTACAGGGGCGAGGGGGTAGAGTTTTTTTTAAGTATAGGTTTGGTTCTCCTTTAAGGGCAGATATAGCAAAATATGAGTTTGTGAAAAAAAAAACAGGACAAGGAAAAAAAAAACACTGACAAAACTCGTGCAATGTTTTTTCTTGAATGCTAGCTTATTTAAAAAAACAAAAATGAAATATTCTACTACTGCTAAATCACATGCCAGCAAAGATCTCATTGTCCCATTTATTTTCAATGAGGCTGAAAATCTTAAATGTTTTTGAATGTTTTAATGAACTGGGAAAATAAATAGCCTTCTATACAACTGCATCAGCTTTTAATTGCCAAATTTTTTCGCCAATTTGATTTTTGAAATATCGGCACTTACGAGTCCAGCAACGAGTATCCGGCAGTAGCGTGCAGTATAGTAGGTAACAGGACCCAATCAGGCAACATTTTTCACCAATTACATTTTCCTGGTGCCCTTTCAGGGTGCGAACAGCAGTGGCTCCAGAGATGCAGCTGCATTTATTATTCATTTATAGTGTTCTCATGTTTTCTGGCTTATTCATTAGAATGGACACAAAGTGGGAAAAAGTTGTAAAGTACCATGATTTTTGTACATTGTCCCCATGAAATGTATCCATATCCAGGCCCGGATTTGTGCAAAGACCACCAAGGCAAGACAGCAAGATTTTAGGGGCGGGATGCTGCCCAACCACACCCATGTTGTTTCCGATACACTGGACATGCGTAGGGGGGTTACAATAGTTTTTTAAAAATTTCCTGTGTACAAATTCCCATTGCTCCGGTTCATGAACGGCACCACTCTATATTAAAATCCGTCCCTGTCCATATCCATCTAATATCCATAGTTAATGTGTCATGCCTCCCTCTGAATGTCATTCTGCCTATGTTTAATAGTGCTTTATACAGGAAGGAAGGGGCAGGAGGTGGATTGCACATGGGCCCCCCCCTCGCACCCCACTGATGTGCATGTCAAGACTTTTAGCCTGCCATTACTGCTTTTCCATAACCTGAGCATCAGTCTAATTTCTTACCTTATTTCTCTGTTATGCCTTTCTTAATATTTTAATAATAAGCTTGGGGACAGCAACTATGTATTTGCAGTAACATACTGTATTATAGCACAACCCTGCAAATTGCAAGAAAAAAATAATTATTTTGTTATCGTTAGTCATTCTATAATAATCTCTGTGTAATGGGATATAAGAAATGTAAATGTGTCTACAAAGGTCAAACAAAAAGAGCAAAGGTCAGTGACCTTCACTGTCATAATATATGGGATGGTAAGAAAGGATCATGGTTAAGCCGGCTGCTTATCTGGTTGAATACTTACAAATACAATGATCAGTGAGACTGTATTGGCTGCTGTCTTGCTCTACATGTGTCCATAGATCTTAGAAATCCGTGTTCTTACAGACTTCCAATGACAGATGACAAACTGGGGTTTACTCAATTTAAAAAAAGAATTCATACGTTTATTATAGTTTAGTCTATAAATGCTCCTCCATTAATCACTGTACATAATGCTGGAGCATGGACCCATTATGGGGTCTTGCTAAGAAGAAGGTACAGAAATTATGCAGAATGCTCTTTCTGTCATTTGGATATTCATACCTTAAGTCTACTAGAAAGCCCCAAAATAACTGGAGCAAAATCTGTTTAAATGGAACCCAATGGCCCCCGAACTGCAGTTATACACAAGCAAAATGGAAATTGTAGAGTTGGTGATTCCGTAAAAGCTGAAATCATAAGGTTGAAGGAAAGTAAAAGGGAAATTATGGATTTTGGTTAAGAAGACAAACTGTTCAATTTGGTGGATGAGGAACAGATGGTTATAATATATGACTATAACAGATGCCCTTACTAGTGATGGGCGAATTTATTCAACTGCTGCAAATTCGCAACAAATTTCTGCGATTCACGAAACACCGGCAAAATTTCGCCTGGTAAAAATTCGCCAGCGCTTCGTTTTGGACGGGGGCATCTGTTTTTGGATGTAGGTGTCAGTTTCCGGCGTCTGTTTTTTCATCCCTGGCAATGGACCCCCGTGTCCAAAATGAGACGCGGAGGCGTTTCGTGAATTTTTTCATTCGGTGAAGCGAAACGCCACCAATTCGCCCATCACTAGCCCTTACAATATAACCTCTGGAAGCCTACTGGACTAGAGTTTCCCCAAGGTTCCCCAGCATGTCTTTCCAGTCTTTAACTAGACACATATAAAGTTATGGGACCTGCTATCCAGAATGCTTGGTACCTGGGCTTTTCTGGATAATGGATCTTTCTATAATTTGGATCTTCATACCTTAGGTCTACTAGAAAATAAACCCAATAGGCTGGTTTTGTCTCCAATAAGGATTACTTATATCTTAGTTGGGATCAAGTACAAGCTACTGTTTTATTATTACAGAGAAAATGGAAGATTGTGTCATACTTACCGTGATCTTCCTTTCCTTGGTGAACTCCATGTCAGTACTCGTACAGAAAAAGGGAAAAAGGAAATCATTTAAAAAAATTTGGATAAAATAGAGCCTATGGGAGGCGGCCTATATATCGTTCGGATCTTTCTGGAAAATAGGATATTTTCCGTATAATGGATTCCTTACCTGTATTGTAATACACAATTGCATACTGTAGTTAACATAGAAGTTGATGTTGAAACAGACACATGCCCCTCAGTTATCCCCTTGGCTCAAATAACGTTTCCTAGGTTCAAGCTGATTTGAAGGGAGAGGATAACCCCATCTAATTTTTGTCCTCGAAATGCATTAAACTCGATGGGCGACTTTTTTTGTTGTAGAAAAATATATTAGAGGCTATGGGTGACTTTTAGCTCACTCCAGTTGCATCAAAATCAATGGGTGTTTTTTCTCAAGATTTTCCTCACCCCAAATGCATTAAAAGCCATATTTGCTTTCCATGAATTTTTTTTAAAATTTTCTCGAATACTCAGCCGTTGCACTTAGATAATTCAGTAACAATTTAAGATAAGCAAAGAAACAATTGCAATGATTAATATTTAAGATAAGCAGGTCTCTTGGGAGAACTGAGACTAGCAGCTTACAGTGCAGTTCACTTTCATTAGCCAAAATTGCCAAAAAACATTGCACTAAAACTCCCACAAATATGTTCAAACATTCATAACCTGTCCTGTTGAATTTTGTACATTTATTTGTGTACCCCTCTAAACTTAGGGAATAGGACATTTTCATAAGCAAATATAAACTGCTTATGACCCTTAAACCTCCTTGCCCCCCCCCCCCAGCAGTTGCAGTGTCTAGTGATGGGCGAATTTATTCGCCAGGTGTGAATTCGCTGCGAATTCCCGCGATTCGCCACCAGCGAATAAATTTGCGAAACACCAGCGAAAATTTTCCTGGCGAAAATTTGCTGGTGAGGGAAAAAAAACGAGACGCGCCCTGAAAATGACGCGGCGCGTGTCGGAAATGATGCAACTCCGTTTTGCTAATTTTTCTGCGAAGCGAAACTGGATAGATTCGCCCTTCACTAGCAGTATCTACTTCCTCTTTAGTTACATCCCTGTATAAAGGTATGCTTCACCTTTACCATAACTTTTAGTATGTTATAGTATGGCTAATTCTAAGCAACTTTTCAATTGGCTTTTGTATTTTCTTTACTTTACTTTACTTCGGACTCTTTCCAGCTTTCAAATGGGGGTCATCGACCCCATCTAGAAAAAACAAATGCATCACTATTGCTACTTTTTATTACTCATCTTTCTATTCAGTCCCTCTCCTATTCCTATAAAAAACAAAATAACAAAAATAAAAAATGAAAGCTAGTTGCAAGTTTTCACTGTCTAAATTATACTAAAATGTGATTTAAACGTAAACAACTCTTTTAAGACCTAATGGGGAATTGGTTGGATGGTTTGCCCACTGTATTGAAAGCAATGTAAAGCAAGTTGATGGTTCTGTAGCCGCTGGCAGCTTTTTACATTTGACTCTGGCTACCAGCTGGTGTCCATGTTGAGAGCAGTCTGGGTCGGTGGTTTTGTTGCCCATTGAAGAAACAACAATGGAACATGTGTGTTTGTGGAGGCAGGGCGTTCATTTGTTGTTATAAGGCTGATGTGCATTGTGTCACATACTGCAGCCCTATTGGAGTAGACACAAAATCATTGCGGACTTTAAGGAACATGAAATAAAAGAAATCAAAGCCAAAGGATGAGACATGTCTCTGAATGTGTCTGGCAGGAGGTGCGATCCTCCCGAGGCATAATGTCCATTTTCATATTGATGAACTGTCAGGTGCAAAAATGACATGAACTTATACCTCCTAGTCATTAAAACTCAGCTAAACTGTTATCTGCCGAGCTTGCCTCGCCTTGTAACCGAAGATATCACATTGCCTCAAACGTTGCAAGGGAGAATGTCGAGGTCTTGCTGTATTCATTAAACAGCTCATTAAAATTCGATTTCTTTTACAACGGAGGCAACAACCCGTGTGCTGGGAAACGACACTATTTTTTCAGGGCACGTTCTTCATGATGTAAAGCAGGACATTTAGATAGAGAGAGAGAGAAAAAAAAACTTTATCACTTTTATATTGAATTAGTCAGATTGTATGTCCAGTGGCCAGTTATACTAGAATTACACAGATCATGCTACTGATTTTTGCCAAAGTACCCCCTGCATGCTCAAATTTTTATAATTCTTCTTGTTTTTCATATAATTTGTAGTACAGCTCTAGATAGTATTAGTCTATAAAGTAAATGACTCTGATTTACAGTAAAACAGTAAAAAGATATATTTTGGCGGAAAAAGTCGGAGAGAAATCTGTAGTTTATGTGGATTACACTGTAAATACACAGGGTTTTTCATGTTTTTTATTGAAAAATTTACAACAGAATATGAAAATAATTTAGACTAACATTACAATAATATTACACTAATACAGAAGCCCCGCCCCCCGTCCACTGGCCAAATATCCTGATGAATAGAACATCAATAGGACAAAGACAGTCTCAGTCTTATGAAATGTCTAAGGGGCAAATTCACTAGAGCCCGAAAATGCACTAGCGACAGCTTCGCCGGCGTTCGCCGCTCTTCGCCAGCGCTACACAACTTTACTAAAATGCAATTTTGCGCTCAGGGAAGTGAACGGTAGCGAAGTTGCGCTAACGTTGACTAATTTGCATACAGTGCGAACTTAAACGTATAATAGAGGTGTATGTTACAGCCACTACATTCCACTACACAAGCCCAGGAAACCTTTAATAAATAAAATAAAGTTCTCCTATTGCCCTACATGTGCCCCCTGTATAGTTGTGTTGCCATATGTTAGGAAATGTAGGGGGGAAGGAGGGTAACCCCCAAAACATTTTCACTATTTTTAAGACTATCACACTACAAAAGGTAAAAGACGCCAGCGTTTTTTGGGACTTAAAAATTTTTTTTTCAAACTCCTATCTATTGTATTCGACTTCACCAGGTCTGACCTGGCAAAGTAACGTCTAGTGCAAGAGGTAACGTTCAGTAAAATTTTGATCTTAGTGAATTAGAGTAATTACGTCCCTTCGTAGTGTGCAACTTCACCCGGCGTAAGGGTGCAAAGTTGGGCTAGTCTATCTACATCGCTAGCGAATTTTCACCAGAGTCTAACTTAGTAAATTGGCGAAGGTGCGTATTGACGTCACGCTGGCAAATTGGTGCTAGCATTAGAAACTTGGGGCTTTAGTGAATTTGCCCCTATGACTTTGCCGTGAATTCCCAGGGGGGAACAATGAAGAGACAGAACTACATAGTGCTCCATAGGGATGGAGAAGATAGGTTGTGTGTGCTATATATTACAAATAAAAGATAAAAGTGATTTTTAAATGAGCACTTTGCATCTTTTACTGTTCTTGCACTTGGGAATGAGGTCAAGGTAAAAGGGGGTCATTTAAGTTGATCATGGATGCAAGTGAAACTGTAAAAAGGGGCATAAAACCAACACTCACACTTCAAGTACAATGGTGCCAATCTCAGGTATTGTTGTATTCATATGGTGAATGCAGATCTCTAGTCTTTTTTGGAGGATTGTGCATGTTCTTTTTACTGTGCACACTGCCTTTCATATAGTCACTGACTAATACAGAGTCTGGTACTAATGCAGAAATCGAAACTTGGTCAAACGTTTGCCATACATTAATACCACTAATCCTGTAATTGTGTCCTAAGAGGCACAACATTATGATTCTTTAAACTATCTATCGAATTCTACCACTATCCTTATACAGGTATGGGATCAGTTATACAGAAACCCGTTATCCAGAAAGCTCCAAATTATGGAAAGGCTGTCTCCCATAGACCCCAATTTATCCAAATGATCCATATTATTAAAAATGATTTCCTTTTTCTCTATAATAATAAAACAGTACCTTGTACTTGATCCCAACTAAAATATAATCCTTATTGGAAGCAAAACCAGCCTATAGGGTTTATTTTCTAGTAGACCTTAGGTATGAAGATCCAAATTATAGAAAGATCCATTATCCAGAAAAGCTCAGGTCCCAAGCATTCTGGATAGCAGGTCTCATACCTATATATGCTTCAAGCTAAAGACTGGAAAGAAGTGCTGAGGAACCTTGGGGAAACTCTACTCCAGTAGGCTTCCAGAGGTTATATTGTAAGGGCATCTTTTATAGTCATATTCCTATATGATGACCATCTGTTTTTCATCCCCCGAATTGAACAGTTTGTCTTCATAACCAAAATCCATTATTTCCCTTTTACTTCCAGCTTTCCTTCAGCCTTATAATTTCAGCTTTTATGGAATCTCCAGCTCTACAATTTCCATTTTGCTTGTGCATAACTGCAGTTCGAGGTCCATTGGGTTCCATTTAAACAGACTTTGCTCCAGTAATTTTGGGGCATTTTTTCCCATGCATAATTACCATTATTACTTTTTATTTTTATTGCATATTGCCTATTCTGCAGTGCTTTACAGATATGCAAGGACAAAAATCAGGGGATTTCTCATGAGGCCAAGACTAAAGAAGTGACATTTGTTTTTTTATTCAGTAATGATGTATGTAGCTATAGGCTGACGAGGTGTTGTATAGACAGAGATAAGCAACATAGCAAAAGAGGTAAAGTTGTGCTCCCTACAACTTTTAAACCATTAGGCGGGGATGCAATGAGGCTGTGACCCCAAAATCCATACATGCACTGAACCATTATCAATATATTAAGGTACTCAAAATACTCTCCCCTTTGAACAAAACAGGTGTTGTTTGTCCATATATTACAATATAAACCCCCTATTTTATTTAAATGGGATGGTATTTTTTAGTATCTCAATGTACTACATGACTTAATATACTATATATATTTATGGAACCTGTTAACCAGAATGCTCGGGACCTGGGGATTTTCAGATAATGGGTCTTTCCTTCAGTTGGACATTCATACCTGAAGTCTTCAAAATAATTTAAACATTAAATAAACCCAATAGGCTTGTTTTGCCTCCAATGAGGATTAATTATTTCTTAGTTTTGATCAAATACAAGGTACTGTTTTATTGTTACAGATATGGATTACAGATTATTGGATAACATATCCCCTACATAACCAATTATTCATAATGGGTTGAGTGCAGAGGACCTCTTGGATGTCAGGATAAACACCGTCCAAGGTTCTGCACCTTCACTGACAAACAAGTTCCTTCTATTCAATTAATGAAATATGCTGTTTTAAATAAACCATTCCTTTCATACCAGATCAGTGTTGGACTGGCCCAAAAGGGATACCAGGAAAACTCCCGGTGGGCCCAGGTGTCAGTGGGCCCTCTTGCTTCTAACAATTTGGCCTATTTCATGTTCATTCCCTATTTCTTTATGTGGAAGGAGAGGCTTAATAATGTAAGAATAGAGTATAGTAAGTAGATCTAAAAGAATAGGAGTATAAAGAGGTTAAGTGATGAGAGAAGGAATAATAGTTTGGAAATGTGGGCCCCTGGTCTAAGGTTTTCTGCTGGGCCCCTGGTCTAAGGTTTTCTGCTGGGGCCCTGGCATCCCAGTCCAACACTGCCAGATCATAATGTTCCTTTTAGTATTCTATGGATGTTAAGGTCATATTAGAAATAAAGACAGCTGGAAGAGAGATGAGGAAGGTGAAGGAAGGCTAATGAGAGTGAGTACCCTACTGACAGAGATCAAAAGAGACAGTGGCAATGTAGGGCTAATGAGAGAGAGTACCTTACTGACAGAGAGCAAGTGAGACAGTGGCAGTGTACTGTATGTAAAGCCAAATAGAGGATCTTTCCATTTCCCCTATGGACATGTTGCTAAACCAGCTCTGAGTTGACAGAAAATCAATATGCGCTGAGATTAAACATACAAACACCTCCCCCCTTCTGTCCTATGGCCTGGCAGGTGCACTAATTAATTTGCACATTCTGAACCAACATCATACCTTTAAAAAATAAGAGCAAGTACAGTCAGGGAAATGAATGATGGTTCAGCCTAATACCCAACTCTAAAGGGAACAGGCACCAAAGGCTGTACTTCAATATAATGTCACAAAATAAGCAACACAAGCATTTCCTTCCTCTTGCTTCTAAACTAAAACATTATTAGGTATATAATGCAACTGTAATAAGACTTGTGAATATGTATTCCTTCCTGCTCTCTGCTCTAATTATATATAAATTCTTGAGCGCTAATTCTTGTGTCTGTCTCTGGTTAAACATCATGGCCTGGGATCTTAGAATCCTCTCCACTGTGCCTCTGATACATCTAATTAGTACAGACCTTGCTCATAATATTGTTATGACAGTAGGTTAGTTATTTGCCTTCTTCATTTTTCTATCTATGATTTAGATGTTGGAAGAATTATGGAATGGATATATTAATATGTGTCTACAAGTTAAATGCCAATTTAGATTTAAAGTTCTTTAGACAGTGGCCTTGAATTGCTTAGTCTATGATGTAACTTATTTGCTTTTACTGATGTGACCTTACCTGCACTATTCAGGGATTATTTATCAAAATCCAGATTTTTCTGATTTGAAAAAAAGTCAAGAGCAAACTGGAATCCATAATTTGACCTTATTTATTATTTAAAATTCATTATTTAACCAGCTTTGGTAAAAACACGATAAAAAAGAGCAAAAATCCAAATCGTATTATTTTTTTGGAATTTTTCCCCGATTCACTCAGTTTTTTCTGTATTTTTCCTGAACAGTTAGAATTTTTTGGATTTTTTCCCAAAAAGCCCTAAATAGTTGGATTTTTGTGCTAAATCCAGTGCAGACCACAGAAACTTCCAAATAATATAGGGACCTCCCCCATTGACTTATGTTAGGGATGCACCAAATCCAGGATTTGGTTTGTGATTCGCCAAGGATTCAGAGTTTTTAAGCAGGGTTCTGATTAGACCCAAATCCTTCTGCTCGGCTACCCGAATCCGAATCCTAATTTGCATATTCAAATTAGGGGCGGGAGAGAAATCGCGTCAGGACGTAAAAAATGTTTTCCCCTTCCCACCCCAAATCCAAATTAGGATTCGGTTCGATACTCTGCCGAATCTTTCGCAAAGGATTCAGTGGATTGCATATCTAGTGCATACCTAGCTTATATAAAACCTCAGCAGGTCTGAGATGGAGGATTTTCAAATTCTGACTTTTTCGATTCTCAGGGTATGATAAATTTTGAAAAATTCGAGTTTTTTCCCCACAAAAAAAGTAAAGAAAAAATATTTTTTATTTTTTGCATTTGGAATTTAATAAATATATTTCCAATAACATAAAAAATTCTAAACCTGGCTACAGGCATTCAATAAATAATAAAAAATAAGAAGCACAGAAATTACCAGTAAGTGGACAAATCTCAAGCCTCCACCTACACCACTGGGCTCCTCCAGTAGTCATGTCAATGGGGCCCACTCGTGGGTAAATGTTGCTATATATAAGGATAAGTTAAGATGGACTCAAAGTGTGAGCTTCTTTAAATAAAGGGTAATAAAACATGGAGTATTTTGACTGACTCTTGGGAAAGAAGAGTAGCATGCAAAAGGGGTCCATAAATGTCACAAAACGCATTTCTTGCTCCTAATGCATTAAAGTCAATGGGAGTTTTTTCTTATGACAACTTTCTGCAACAATATTGTTTTGGTCACTTTTTTGCTGCAGCAAATTTTTCCCCTGGGAATTCTTGCGAAAAAAATAGTGAAATGCCGAATTTCATCCATGGCTGGCGAAAAAATTCCATCATCACTAATAACTAGTTGCACTACAGCTGCAAATGCTATTTGTGCCAACAAACAATGTCCAAACCTATGATTATACTGTCCGCACATAATAAAAAACAAACAATATTGTGTAGATGAACCGCACACCTTCCCTCTACAAATGTAATCTATTTATTTTATTTTTTTTTATAAACTTGTAGAACCGGTAAAGACTAAATGCAATCACAGAACAAGTGCGGCCAGAGAGCTAAAGGCCAAGTGAAATAAGATCTTCCCATGATCGTGTATGTTATCGCAAGCGTGAGCTGTCTCCATGGCCTAACGCAGCACGGAGTGCCATTATCTCTGTTGACATATAATAACACCTTTTGATGTAAATACCATACGGTGACTTATTTCAGTATGACATTTCCAGGATTGATTTTTTTGAAAATGTCTGTCCTTTATTTATGGTGAAATACTGATTCCTTTTGCAAAACTCTGTTTTCATCAAGAGAAATGGAAACTGATTGATGTTCAGTTTGCTATAACAACATAAAAGAATCTGCTTTAACACTCAAATAAGATTAAATCTTTGGGGCTAAAGATACTGTATGGATCGGCTGGTTAGTTCATCCCTCAGGCAGGCAGATAAGCTTCCCCACAAGGCGGTTATGATAAAATCCCAGATAGTCTTCACAGTCAGGTGTTAAACTCATTTGTGTATTGACCAACAATCTGAGCTCCATCCTGCTTAAATGGCAGATTTGCACAGGTGGAATATATTCTCCCTGGGCCTCAACATGGATGGCGGATGAATTCAATTTGATGGATTCTTACTGCAGTGGTGCTAAGTATGAGCTTGTAAAGGGGCTGTTTGTGGCTGGTGGGCCCCCATTAATGTATATACACATGTAGACGTAAGCATCATCACATAAGTACGATGAACAACCTTCTGCAGGGAGGCAGACTTAAGACCAGTGCTCTGGTTGCACTTCTGCAAATTCTCTCCTTCTTTCTCTTTGTACTTATCTCAGACACACACAACTGAGGTGTATTTCCCCAGGGCTTACTCAACCATTAGCTGTCATATTGATGTCATTAGTTAATCCTCCTGTTCTTGGGGCTACCTGGATCTCAAAGGATATGATTAAGCAGAGGCAAGGACAATTCAATAGCTAAAGATTAACCTGGCTGTCATGAAGAGCGAGAAAATTAGTGGGTGGAATACCTGTGGGGCAGTTCCTTAGACTTCGGAGGAACTGCTCCACAGAAAAGGAATTTCACAAACAGGCTGTGGAGATGAAGGATAGATTTTTGGAGAGGGGCTATAGACTAAGGGATGTGAATAAAGCCTTCTATAGAGCTAAGGAGATGGATAGGGATGCTTTGTTAAAGGAGAACTCAGATGGTAGGAAAAGTAAAGAACAGGGAAAGACCTCAGGTAAGGTCCCATTTATAACAAGATATAGCAAACAGTTCCACTCTATATTGGGTATAGTTAGGAGATACCTTCCAATTCTGTTTGCTGATGAGGACTTCTTTGAAATATTAAAGACAGGTGTATGTGGTATTCCTAGACGTTAAGGTAACAAGTTCCTATCTTCCCCAAACCTTTCAGCAAGCTTGGCCCGGTGTACAGG
>CM044435.1:116478996-116514198 GCA_024363595.1 Xenopus borealis | reverse complement strand
TTGGAGCAGCACTATTAACTGATGCATTTACATGTTTTCCCATGACAGTTTCCCTTTAAGGACCTTTTGTCACCGAGTATGTATAGGGGTACAAGCAAGGATGATAGATTGAACAACAGGGACTTCCTACGAGTAGTGGGCAGTTATAAATGTGGAAGTAGAAGATGTATAACCTGTCAGCATATGAGTGTTTCCTAAGTATTTAAATCTACTGTTACAACAAAAAGTTTTGAGATAAGGGACTATATAAATTGCAATACAACTACAGTTGTCTATTTAGTGACATGTCAAAAATGCCAAAAACAGTATGTGGGGTGTACAAGTAGAACTTTAAAGGAGCGGATACGTGAACATCTTAATCAGATAAAAAATCCAAGAGCAGTGGAAAAGAGTAATATAACAAGACATTTTGCACAATGTAATGGTAGTGATTCCACATATTTCTCTGTACAAGGGATTGAGAAAGTAAGATTAGGTACAAGAGGAGGAGATCTGTTAGGCCTTCTAGCAAAAAGAGAACTATTCTGGATTTTTTACTTACATACAAGATTGCCACTTGGCTTAAATTATGAATTTGATGTAACTTGCTATACTTAGATATTGAAGCTTTTCTGAGACCTAAATTATGAATTTGATTAACTTGCTAGACTTAGATATTAAAGCTTCTCTGGGACACAGTCTTTATATGCCATTTTAGATGTAGTTTACTAGAATATAATTATGTCCCCTTTTGATAATGTTGTTTAAATAATTCATATGGGGGGGATTATGCAGATGGAAGTGAATGTAATGAATTTATTATGGTGGGGTTTAAATTGTTGATGTGGAGGCATAGTAGTCTTAATGACTTGATTGTTTGCATATGGGTCATTGTTGAACTTGTGATGTGGCAGAAAACCATTGGGCCTAGGAATAGGGGGTGGAGACATCCTTCAGCTTAAATACAGGCACCAGGTGGAGGGGAATTGATGCCTATGATTAAGTACCAGGGGGTACGAAACGCGTAAGGCGGAATAACAATTGGTCTGTATGCCTTTTTAAATTTTGATAAATAAACTATGTTTTTTTTAACTTTAACCTGGTTTTGGAATATATTTAAATAGTTAATGTCATGAAGAGTGTCCAGATTTCTCACTGAAATATTTTGCACTGCCTCCTATAGACTAATCAATTACAAATTATTATATTGTAGTTTTAATAAATGTTGCATGCCATTGTACCACTGATTTGTAAATGTACTGTTAAAGATAACCCTAAATATGCAACTCTGGGACATATGTTGCAGCCCATTTGTATACATTCCTAAGGCTTTAGCCTTAAAGGAGAACTAAACCCTAAAAATGAATAGGGCTAAAAATGCTAGGTTTTATATACTGAACTTATTGCATCAGGCTACAGTTTCAGCTTGTCAATAGCAGCAATGATCCAGGATTTCAAACCTGTCACAGGGGGTCACCATCTTGGAAAGTGTTTGTGACACTCACATATTCAGTGGACTCTGAGCAGCTGTTGAGAAGCTAAGCTTAGGGGTTGTCGTAAATAATACAGCAGAAAATGAGGTTGGTCTGTAATATAAGCTGATGCTACAGGGATGATTATTAAGTTCTGATGCTAATTGCACTGGTTTCTCTGCTGCCATGTAGTATTTATCCATATTAATTACTAATTAGTCTTATACTGTGACATTTCTATTCTATGTGTACTGTATATTGTGAGTGGGTCTCTAAGCTCAGTAAGTGACAGCAGCACAGAGCATGTGAATCAGTGAATCAGCAGAAAAGAAGATGGGGAGCTACTGGGGCATCTTTGGAGACATTTTTACTGCTAAAGGGCTGTGGTTGTCTGAGGTTGGTACACAAGCACAAAACATAATGTACAACATTTCTAGCTACTTCTTTAGTTTCACTTTCCTTGTCCTTTAAGGGGAATTTAGCAGGGAATAATATAAATGCATGTATTTGTTACAGATTCATTGCACTTTAAGGGCCCTTACACACGGGCGTTTTTACCTGCGCTCCCCTGCGTTGCGTTTGGCTGCGCTCAGCCGCAGGGGAGCGCAGGTATAGACGCACTCAATTATTTTCAATGGGGCTGTACTCACACAAACGCATGTAGGCGCCAAACGCAGGAAAAATGCAGCATGTTGCGTCTGAACCTGCGTTCGGCGCTTACACGCGTCTCGTGAGTACAGGCCCATTGAAAAGAATGAGGTGCGTCTATACCTGCGCTCCCCTGCGGCTGAACGCAGCCAAACGCAACGCAGGGGAGCGCAGGTCCAAAACGCCCGTGTGTAAGGGCCCTAATTATCTAAAGGTTCATTAGTCAGTCACCTAAAATGGGATACATCTGTGGGACTAGAATGGATATGGAAACTATTCATTTCCAATTAACTTTGACTTGACATGCAACTAATAAAACACATACACATGCATAATGTGTCCAACAATCCAAAAAAGGAGATCACCATTATCCCTGAAATATGTATAAATGGGTTTGCAATTATTTTTGCTAAATAAATCAGAGGCAGAAATAGCTACGGTTGACTTTAGAGTCACCTGTCATTTAAACTAGCCAGTGATTGGCCATAGATGGAGAAACATTTGCAAGGACAAACAGGGCCAGATTTAAGGAAGATGGAGCCCTGACAATGTTTATTTTGTGAACACAAAATATCTGCACTGAAGTTTGATTACAGACTGGTGACTGCAAGTCTTGTATTCTCATTTTGCATGTCTTTAACAAAAACAATTCTCTTCATAAATAAAGCATGTGCAAGCCGTACCACCACTGGGGAGATTACATAGACATATTTTGTAAATGTGGATTTTTGTCTCCCCAGACGACCAGCATTCATCTCCTTTTTGACATTTGGAAGAATGCTCTGGCTGCTAGGAAAGCAGGATAAGCCACAATGTATAAATCAGTCCCCAGGACAAGAGGAAATTGCTGTGAAAGGGCACACAATTCCAGGGGTATCACAAGTATATCTGAATAATAAACGTGTTGTCTTACGGAACTAGGATAAATCATGTCACTTTCAAGCTGCACAACAAGATCACTGAAGTGCTGTCGCGGTGAGAGCTTCTGTGGTTTCCCTGTACAAAGTTATGCTGTTTAAAGGACAAGGAAAGTGTAAAATAGAATAAGGCTAGAAATGCTGTATTTTGTATACTAAACATAAACATGAACTTACTGCACCACAAGCCTAATCAAACAAATGATTTATGCTTTCAAAGTTGGCCGTTGGGAGCTGTCCTCTTGTAACTTTGTTATACATCTTTGCAAGACTAAGACTGTGCACATGCTCAGTGTGGTCTGGGCTTCTTAGGGATCGTCATAAATTATCAAAACAGGAAAACTAAAAAAGCTGCTGGATTTCTGCACGGCTGGGAAGTAAGGCAGGGGCTCCCCTTGCTGTTCATAAGTATGATTGTTTCTACGGCATCAGTTAGGGACCGTCTGACAATTCATATCAACAACAGTAAATGAAGGGAGAATTTCACTGCATACAGACAGGTTTATTATAAAAACAGTAAACATTTTTTTATTTAAAGTATATTGGGGATAGTTTTCTTTTTCATTAAAGAAAGTAAAAATGGGATTTTATTTTTTTTGCCTTTACATGCCCTTTAAGAAATTTAGCTGATTAAGCGGAGAGCATAATACAGGACTTCTGCTGGCCGGAGGGGCTCTCACAGACAGCACGGTACTAAAATAGCGACAAAAGTGAATTCAGTAGAAGGGTACTCTGTTATAAGAGACCTATGACAGCCATTACAGCTAGTGAAATATATATATATATGTAGGAAAGAAAGTAGCAGCACTCAGTACAGTGGGTCAAATGCCCAGGTATACAAAAAAGTCACATGTAAAAAAGTTTGGCACACAACAGGACTTAGCAAAAAGAGACATAAGTATAGTATAAATCACCGTTAAGCCTGATTTGCTTCACTGGGAATGTTGGGCATATTGGCAATGCCCATGTATTATTTTTTGTTTAGTTCTACTTTTATTAATACCTTAAACCAAGACACAAATATCCTGTAAATGATATCATTATATCGGTGCTTAGTGATGCCACCTGTTTAATCTGTGGTTAGTTATGCATTTTGTCATGTGACTCATTGAAACTTATGTATTAAAAAAATGTCACCTGCACCTTGAATTTTTATATGGAACTCCTTGGTGACGTCTAATAGCCTTGACTTACGTATGACACAATTTATTGGGTGAAAAGGCTGCAGCTTAATTTACTATATAACATCAGCTTAGCTTATTATTCATCACAACATACCAACATTATTATGACAAATACATATCATGATAACATATGTGTAAAACACATTAGCTGCTTAAAGTGATACTGACACTAAAAAATTATTTTTTAACATATGAATGTACATTAAAGGGCAAGGAAAGTGTAAAATAGAATAAGGCTAGAAATGCTGTATTTTGTATACTAAACATAAACATGAACTTACTGCACCAGAAGCCTAATCAAACAAATGATTTATGCTTTCAAAGTTGGCCACAGGGGGCTGTCATCTTGTAACTTTGTTATACATCTTTGTCTGACACTGGCACTGCACATGCTCAGTATGGTCTGCTTGAGTTCTGCATGGCTGGTAAGTAAGGCAGGGGCTCCCCCTGCTGTTCATAAGTGATTGTTTCCCTGCCAGAAGCACTAAATGAAGGGAGAATTTCACCGCATACAGTCAGGTTTCTTATAAAAACGGTACACATTTTAAAATTAAAGTATATTGGAGATAGATTTCTTTTTCATTAAAGAAATTAAAAATGGGATTTTATTTCTTTGCCTTTCCTTGCCCTTTAAATGTTACCTATAGGTCATGTTGATCATTTTTTGCTGAGAGGTTTGTTTTTGTATATAATTGTTAGTTGAAGTTCCTAAACCTGACTCTCTGACACTTTGCCAATCTGACTGTCCCATCTCCCGTCTGTTACAGTTTCTAATGCTGACGGACTCCTGCTGCACACATATGGCAGCCCCCTCATACAGGAACATGGGGGATCAGACAGGTAATGTAAAAGCATCATACAAATATAAGTAGCTTTCAAAGCCAAAAGGGGTATTTTACTTACTAATATGAATATGAATAGGAGAGGATTTGTTTTTTTAGATGGGGTCAGCAACCGCCATTTCAAAGCTGGTCAGAATAAAAAGTCAAATGAATAAAAAAAACAAATAATGAAGACCAACTTTAAAGTTTTTTTAGAACTGGCCATTCTATAACATTATAAAAGTTGATTTAAAGGGATACTATCATGGGAAACATTGTTTTTTTTCAAAACACATCTGATAATAGTGCTGCTCCAGTAGACTTCTACACTGAAATACATTTCTCAAAAGAGCAAACAGATTTTTTATATTCAGTTTTGAAATTTGACATGGGGCTAGACATTTCGTCAATTTCCCAGCTGCCCCTGGTCATGTGACTTGTGCCAGCACTTTAGGAGGGAACTGCTTTCTGGCAGGCTGTTGTTTTCCCTTCTCAATATAACTGAATAGTATGCAGTGGGACATGGGTTTTTGCTATTGAGTGCTGCTCTTAGATCTACCAGGCAGCTGTTATCTTGTGTTAGGGAGCTGTTATCTGGTTACCTTCCCATTGTTCTGTTGTTAGGGTGCTGGGGGGAAAAGGGGAAGGATTGATATCACTCCAACTTGCAGTACAGCAGTAAAGACTGACTGAAGTTTATCAGACCACAAGTCACATGACTTGGGGCAGATGGGAAATTTACAGTATGTCTAGCCCCTGTCAGATTTCATTTTGAAAAAATATTTTTTCCCATGACAGTATCCCTTTAGGTGAATCACCCCATTAAGGGTATCCTACCCTGTTTCACAAATGCCTCTGTAGCATATGGGTTGGTTCCAAATCAGGTTCCCTTGTGGCTTTCAGAATATTACAATGAAGAAGATGGTTTAATGATTTACCCCTGTAGGGGTTGCTATTCTCAGTAATAAAAGTGCAGCAAAATTCTAGTCGCAAACATGTGTCCCACTTTGAAGGGTGAATAGAATTACAGAAAGGTGACTGTCAGCTGCTGAAGTTGCTCAGGTCAGTGAATCAGTCTTAATGTTTTTTTTTTACCCATGGTGCATCTGCATAAAGCATTGGAGCCATGTGCGCCAAGTTTAGCAATAATGTCTTTGTCTTGGGGCCTATGAATGTCAGGGAGCCGGGTTGGAAAGATTGATGACGTGTATACTTGGCTTTCAGTCCAAGCTGCAGGGGCAAAGGGTGCAGGAAATTCAATTGTCAGTCCCCACTTAGTTCTGATATGCCTTGACATGTACCTAGTCTATACAATTTGCAGCATAATCAGAATAAATGCTGGCCTAATAGCATTCTGCTGGGGCCGGATCCAGCATCAAACAACAACCTCAAAATATGATCAAATGTTCCCTTCTCCAAGGCAATTATTTGGTTACTGTTTTCTTTCTGTTTGTTCTTCACATGCAATGAAATGCTTAAATTGTTGTGGCTAATTACCCTGCCCTTTATCTTCTGTGCACTGACATTTCTTTAATACTATTCCCTGATTTCCAGGGGCTGCTATGCTCACTGCTTTACAGGCACACTGCTTTCATATGCAGCAAATACATTGGCAATCTGGAAGCTATTTACTGATGTAAGGCATATTCCTAATAATCTTAATCATTTCACACTTTTTATTCTTGGCAGCTGGTCAGAAGTACAATTATGTCTAAATTATGTATCTGTATTTATAAAATTCACTTGAAAACATCCACTGTTACAGAGTTAACATTTAGTAACACCATAGTAGATGCTACAATACTAACCTTTGTGCAGACACACTTGTACACTATGTCACACACACATTTTATCACACCAGTCCGTATCACATTTTATCACACATTTTATCATCACCAGTCCTGCAAGATTAATATCCACAACATCTATCCTCTTACTATGTGTGGTATATGTAAAACGCAGATTGTTATCATTCGTATTGCAGTAATCCATAAACTCTTTACTTTAATGTTGATCACCATCCCAAATAAATATCATATCGTCTATAAAACGGTGATATGTTATTATATTTTGTCTATAGGGGTTTTCAAGTCCTTAGACGCGGCACCGCTCCCAGCAACCCATGGCCAGGTTGGCATAGGTTGGGGCAAAGTTATCCCCCATTGCAGTGCCGCATCTCTGGAGATAGAAAACCCCACCAAACATGAAAAATTATTCAGTGCTCAACAATATGAACTCCTGTGTGATATCATATATTTTTGAATATTGCAACCAAAACTCTATGGCTCACAATCCTATAGTATGTTCAATACTCGTATTTAAATATGGCCCTAGGGCCCAAAGATCAGAAAGAAATATGGGCGGTCTGTTTGCAGTTTTTCTTGGCCTGTGTTTGGCCACCTTAAGAGGAAAAACTGACCGAGGGAAGCAGCTCAACACTTGGGGGCAAATTTACTAATATTCCCCCCAAAAAATTTGTTTCTACTCAATATTCGATTAGCATTCGATTTTCGAATGTTAATCGAATAGTTCTAGGCTACCTTTTATTCGATATTCGATCATTTGACAATCGAATACAAATTTATTCGATCAGTCGAATAAATCATTTGACTGAACGAATAAATCTTTCGATTATTCTAATGATTCGTAGGATTCAAACGATCGAAGACTTTGATCGTAGGAATCCTATTCGATCAGGACTTAGCCTCAGAAGCCCGTGGGAGTGCTCCCATAGGCTTCTATTGCAATTCGGTAGGTCCAATCTGGCGAAGTAGGCAATCGAAGAAACTTTAAAATTAAAATCCTTCGCTGGTCGAATGTTCGTTCATTCGACTCTATTCGAATATATTCGATCGTTCGACCATTCCCTATTCAATGATCGAATATGCCAAAATTCACATATTCAACCAAACGAATAAATCCTACGTTCGAAATTCGATCGAACTTCGATCTATTCACGTGAATTTTGTAAATCGGCCCCTAGGTGGTATAAATGCAAAACTGTTGGTGCTTTACTACAACGCACTTTATCTTAGCAAGGTCTGCTGCTGGAACGGTATTGTTGTCTATACAGTCAACAAATGTCGAAAATCAAATTTCTGTTTTTTAAATTCCAAACCATAATTTGCAAATGGCAAGATTGCACTACATCACTAACAGTCATGAACTGGAAAGAAAGCATGGTCGATTCCACAATCAAGAACAGACAATTAAATCAGTAAATCAAAGGTTAATACAATATTTTGATTTAGTTCTGCTTAATAAAATCATCTATATTTCTTTTTTTTTATTATTTAAAATAAGGAACAGCCATTCTGATTTCTTCTCTTATTGTTATTCTCTGTACTGTTCCAGAGGAATGACTCTTCATGTCTCACAGGTTCTCAAGACTTGTGTCATGTTTAGAGAGAAAATAAATGTTATGCATTTGCTCTGTTCCTCTTCGTGTCTGAGCCTGGCCTTAGGATGGGAAACAAACATTTCTGACATATGGTATAATTATGTAGAAAAGACATCAACTGTCCTTTGATTGTTAAACTTGTAATTGCATTGACAGTGTCGCTGCCTGATGGAACTCAGGGTCAGCTCAGTCTCTGACCGGCTAAAAATCCAGTCATTTATTTTTAATAGGAAAGGATTTATTGAAAGAAACAGTTCTCCAGTTTCTACTTATGAGATTACTTATCTTTATTGTATTTCTGTATTTCATCACTAATCTGGAATTGCTAAAAAAATGCAACCATTGTTATCCAGAATGCTTTGGACCTGGGGTTTTCCAGATAATGGGATTGTCCATTATTTGGATCTCCATACCTTAGGTCTACTAAACAATAATTCACACATTAATTAAATCCAATGGGATAGTTTTGCCTCCAATAATGATTCATTATAACGTATGTTGAATTAAGTAAAGGGTACTGTTTGCCTCCAATAATGATTCATTATAACTTATGTGGAATTAAGTACAGGGTACTGTTTTATTATTACAGAGAAAAAAAGAAATACTTTTTAAAATTTTGATTTAATTCATTAAAATGGAATCTGCTGGAGATGTCCTTTCTGGATAATGGGTTTATGGCTAATAGATCCCATACCTGTATAGTACATAACAGTTGTAATTATCCTGTTAAAGTGGACCCGTCACCCCAAAAAAAATATTAAAAATCCTATTTTATCACATTAGTCAAGCAAAATGAACATTAATTACACTATACAAATTATTTTAATCTTGTTTCCTTCAGTCTGGGAATTCATAATTCTAGCAAGCGGACAGGAGCCATTTTGTGGACACTGTTATTAAGGCAAGCCTTGTATCATCTCAGAATCTTGTTTGTGCACCAGAATGGGGGACCCGATGTCTATCCCCATGTCCTGGCTACACAATTAAATGGTTAAGAGAACTGGGGGAATGTGTGGGGAGCAGTAACATCTAGGAAGTGCTGAATGGAAAGTGAAAGTAATTATCTGCCCCGCCTCTATACCTAAGGCATAGAGGAGTGGCAGACAATATTTGATTGACAGCTGAGATTTTTAAATGAGCTTAAAACAGCTATGAATGCTTTAATAAAAATCTTAAATTGGATTTCATGTTTAATTTGAAAGGACTTTTATTACACAGATCTGTGTGTCTGGGTGACGGGTCCACTTTAAGTTAAAACAGGATATAAATGGTGTTTTGTGATATCATCAGCTATAATCGGTGCTTAATCTCGCAATATGTGTCACATGACTCACTATATGCTATAGTATTATGTATAGATATGTTACGTCACTAATCTCTACACACAAGAAAGGATGAACAAGACTGGAATTGAGGGGATTTAATCCCCACAAATAACATTGTGTTGAAAGCATTATAATAATTATTAGCTTCCTTCTAATATACAGTCATGAATTAAATGTAAATTGTAATTGTAAATGTTTAAGCAGTAGTAGTCTTCAATCACACTGCTGGTTCTGACACTTGAAACAATGTGGCAGAAATGATCTCTCCTTCAGCAATGATTCCATCTTCCACATTGGCTTGCATGCTTCTTTACAGCTGCAAGTTTTTGCTGCATTGTTTCAAGGGTAAGAACCAGAACTGCACAGAATTTGCAAGAAAAATATTGCATATAAGCAAAACTTAGGAACCAAGCAGGTCAGGCACCCTAGGTAACTTGGCTGGCCTCCTCAGCCCCACCACGCATGCACTAACAAGCATATACGTGAAGCTGCACTGAAGATATGCGGCATTGGGTGGGGGATAAGGACCCAGACTAGGAGTAGGAGAAAGAAGAGTGCCCACACTGTTGCACCCTAGGCAGATGAATTTTTTGCCTACCATTAGCTCTTGCCCTGGTAGAGACAATCTATAACATAAGGGTTTCATCTACTCATTATCTACCTAAAGAATTCTGCCATGGGCACATTCGTTGTTATCATGATGGAACAGCTGACATGCCCAAAATTGCCTATCCTTGGTTTGAGTTTTCAGCATGAACAAGTAAACTGGCTACTCAGCGAAACTCGTTGGCATTTTTTACTTCTTTTAAACTACCTTATTCTCCTTTCTAGTTTCAATCGGTCTGGGTTTAATCTGGGGGTGGGGTTGAAACCTTGGCAAAATCCTGCTTTCTCTCTGAAATCTTCCTTCCATTCTAAGGGGCCGTGGGTTTGTGGCTCATTAGGGTTACCTAGTCCTCTTATAGAATAGGGAAAGCTAAGTTTTGAGGCCACAGTCCCAGTTACCCTGTCATGCCTCCTGCTTTGTGGTGTCCCAGGTTTTAGTCCACTCAATAGGTAGTTATTTTTTGGGACAACTCCCCCCTCTACTTTTTCCAATTTCTTATGCTCTTTTTTAAGGTTTTTAACTCACTCCTATTTATGGATATTTTAGTCTTAACATTTCATTAATTTAAATTATTGCACTAGCACTTTTTGATTCACTCTATTTATTATAATTAATTAGCACTTTTGATGAATTGATGCACTAGGACATCTCATTTAGATATTCTTCAAGCAAGTATAATAATTCACTTGCCACTGATTGCTCAATTAATTGAATGGCACGTAATTAAAATAAATATATGAATTGTAGCCAATTAAATTTCTTTTCTTTTTACTATAGGTGGACTGAGTCCATGCTTATGAACTTTTAAGTCTTATTGATTTTCTTATGAATTGAACTGGAGTAATTTAAACTATTGGAAGTAGAAATTCTTTTTACTTAATTTCAGGTATTTGGTTATAGGCGGGGGTATCTCTCTCTTTCCTCAACAATTTACATTTGAATCACTCTGACTATTGTCAGGCCTTTGCCTTAACTTGTCCAATTAGAAATGATTATTCATAAGTGACAACTGTTGCCTATTTCTTTCTACTACTACAAGTAAACTGGTTTGTTAGGACTCAGGACCTTGTCACTTCTATCCTACTGTTTTGGATTGACGGAACAATTTGGCTTTGTTCAGTATAAAAATAAAAACTGGGTAAATAGATAGGCTGTGCAAAATAAAACATGTTTTCAATATAGTTAGTTAGCCAGTAATGTAATCTATAAAGGCTGGAATGACTGGATGTCTAACAGAGCACTACTTCCTGCTTTGCAGCTCTCTTGGTTTCCTACTACCAGGTAGTAACCAACCAGTGACTTGAGGGGCACATGGGTCATAGCTGTTAGCTTTGAATCTGAGCTGAATGCTGAGGATCAATTGCAAACTCACTTAACAGTTATGTCCCATGTGGCCCCCCTTCAAGTCACTGACTAATTCAGAGTTAGAGAGTTGCAAAGCACGAAGTAATGTTCTGTTCTGTTAGACATCCAATCACTCAAACCTTTATACATTACATTTTTGGCTAACTAACTATATTAGATACATTTTTTTTATTTTACACAACCTATCTATTTACTCAGTTTTTAATTTTTACACTGAACTGTTCCTTTAAATACAGTAAAGTTTTTTAAGACCCAGCAGCTGTATGTATCTGAGCGATGGCCCCATATAGCAAATGCTATTGCTATTCCATATTATTCAGAGTTCTGTATGACGATCCTCTGTGCTGCATACATAATACACACCTTTTTTTTTGCAAAGGATTATATGCTCCATATAAAATATTAGCATTTCTCCAGAACTCCAGCCAGCCATAAATAGATCTGGATGTCATCTCGATAATGTGACATTTCTACCAGCCAGGAGGCCACATTTCTTTCTCTGCCGAGGTGATTTAGATAATAAGCACCTTTCAAGCATTTTAAGTGCAAAGCGTAACAGGGTCAAATATATTTCTTCTTGATCCTGTCACATATAAAGGCCATTAACCCCGCCTATCTATTGCAGAGTTCACTCCGTTTCTTCATATTTAGGGTAGCAGTCACTCTGGTTAGCAATGGGCAAATTTGCTGTGTTCCTAAACCCAACGGATGGAAAGTTTATTAAGTTCAATTTCCTCTTTCTGAAACGAGATCCTAGATAGATAATTACATCTTTTGAATGTCAGTTTCCAGGAGCTTCTTTGACAGAACCGACACCAATTATATTGGCAGTATCCATGTCTAAGGTCCTCTGTGGCCAGCATCTTGTGCTCCCTCCACCTCCAACATGCAACCATCACTGGCGGAGATCTGTTTAAAGGGCAAGTGGAACAGACTGGACAAATAATGCTGCCTACAATACGCCTGCTCCAGATAAAATCCTTTCTCATACCATCTCGATTATTTCATTTTAGTTTAAAGAGAGCAACAATGTGTTGGCACTCATACATGTTAAGAGTTTGCCCTAAGGGTAAAGCAGTGGCCATGGTATTACAAAAAGCACAGATAAAGGGGGGCCCAGAAATGGGGTGTGTGAAACAAATTAGCCCTAGAGAACCAGAATACTGAGTTTGTACACATTACTGGTAAGTAATAGCCAATTCTAAGCTACTTTTCAATTTGTCTTTATTATTTTTTTTTTTTTTTTTTTTTTTTTTTTTTTTTTTTTTTTTTTTTTTTTTTTATTATTTGCCTTTTTCTTCAGACTCTTTTCAGCTTTCAAATGAGGGGGGTCACTGACCATAGCTAAAAGCCAAATGTTCTGTAAGGATATAATGTACTGTTATTGCTTCTTTTTATTATTAACATATATTTTTGGAACGCCAACAAATGGTGCAGCGCTAATTACTTCTCTTTCTATTCAGGGCCTCTCCTAGTCTCGTATTAAAATCAGTGTACAGTTGCTAGGGTAATTTGGACCCTATCAACCAGATTTCTGCAGCTGCAAACTGGAGAGCTGCTGAATAAAAAGCTAAATAGAGGGCTCAAAACCCACAAATAATAAGAAATGAAAGCCTATTGCAAATTGTTTCAGAATATCACTCTGGGTCTGATGGTCCAGTTTAGTAGAGGGGGTAGGAAGAAAAAGCAGTTCAGCAGGTGCAGATTGGGTTGCAGTTCAGGCAGACACACTCAGGTCTCTACTATATGATAGGGGAGTCCAAACTGTGACTCTTCCAGTATCCTGTGCATCCATAGGCTGTTGGGTGCTGCTAGTAGTTGAAGTTCAGCAACATTTCTTCCATACTGTGTGGCAGTCATCCCTATAAGTGCAACCCCTGTGTGCTGAGTCTCTGTAGCTGAATCTCATCAGCTGAACTGGTAATTAAGTGGTTAAGTCTGCTGTGCATATGTGGTGCTTTTCTTTTTTCACACCAAAATGTGATATCTCAAAGGGAATCACATGAAAAAGTTGGATGGGTTATATTCACTTGATTACATAAGACTGGATCCCCGTAGGGAGCAGCGCAAACAATTTGGGGCACTTGATTGGCGCATTTGTACTGTGGAAATACACCAGAAAGGCAGACAGCATTAACCACTTAATTGCTAGGTTGCTAGGCTATCTTATAAGATTAGGCTATACGGTCTCACCACAGCAGTTGCAATTATAATAATGACTGGCACACAATATGGAGGAAGAACTGGCTGCCAGATGTTCTAGATTAAACCAAGTTACAAGATTTATTCACAAGAAGAAGTTATTGCAGAGAATGAATCAATAACACCAGTACTGGATACAATTACCCAAGAAATCTTTCAAAATGTAATCATAATCAGGCAGAAGTACCCCTAAAAAAGGATAGGGTTTACCAGTACGTTTAATTACATGATGGCATAGTGGGAGTTGTAATTCACAGTCCTGTCAATATTTGGGCTTCTTTTTGACTGTATCTTATTGGAGAGCAGTCTCAGGCTTTTTCGAGGAACCATTCCTGGGACTAGTTTATAGTTGCCACCTTTGAGAAAAAGGGGCATGATTATGTTATCAAGGGTGGAGCAGTAATTTATGGCAAGGAGTTATGAGATTTGGGGGCATATTTGTACCTGTGGGAGTGGGGTTTTCACATCAGAGGTGGTTATTGACCAGAGAGGGCCTGAATAAAGAAAATGAGTATTAAAAGCTTGCAGAGCATTTGGTTTTCAGATGAGGTCAGCCACCCCCATTTGAAAGCTGGAAAGAGTCAGAAGAAGAAGGCAAATGCAAAAAAATATAAAAATAATGAAGTCCAATTGAAAAGTTCCTTGACTTAAAGGGGAACTCCGACTTCCAAACCAAAATAACAGTTAACTGTTTCTTCAAAATGTATGAATAAATGCCACTGACTATGCTAAAATCGTGCTGTTTAACAGTTCTTCTCTTTCTGCATCATTTGAAATCCTGACAGGGAAGGAGGGACTATGACACCGATGTTACAAATTGTAACAACTTCTCCACAGCTTATAGACTGTGATGTTCCTTTCCTTTCAGATTGCTGCTGATTCAAAGTAACAGTAGTCAGCCAGCTCAGCAAAGTATTCAGACATATCAGCAGGAGAACAGGGGACTAGGCTTAGGGAACTGTTCCAAACCATTAACAACCATGAAAAGGCTGCATATATTTTAATTGATGTATTGAAATTATGTTTACTTTTCAAAAGGCTTAAGTTATGTTTTCGTTTTTGCTTTAAAGGTGAACCACCTCTTTGAAACTACTGGTGTACGGTACTTATCAAACAAGTGTTTCCAGGTTTAAGCATTGTTTTCACAAAGTGGATCCAATAGAAAGATTTAATGCCTGTTTACAAGAACTTCAAATACACAGCAGCCTAAACCACCCAAATCTGCCAAAGATATTAGTACATAGAACATAGTAGCATAGAAAGTTAGGATGAAGAAAAACACACCTTCCATCAAGTTCAACTGTTTATGTTTGTATGAAACCTGCCCCACTACTAGTTGATCCAAAGGAAGGCGAAAAACCCTTCCGAAGCCTGAGAGAGACATGTCATAAATGAGACTCCAGCGCTGTTTCGTGAATTTTTACGCCGTTTCGTGAGTTTTTCGGCAAAGTGAAATGGGAAAAATTTGCCCATGACTAGCCATAGACATTCAAAGGAAGTTTCTAAAATTGTGATGGAGTAAAATAAGAATACATACAATATTGCACCTAGTTTATGATGATTTCAGGGCTTGTAATGCATGACATAAATTCAGTTGTAAGGAGAATTTCACAGAGCACAGCATTAAAACTGACAAATACACTTTATAAATATTCCTTAATGTTTATTTCTGCAGTTGCCTCACTGGGAGAATTCCAAGAATTTGCTGCTGGTACTTTCAAATGCCTTGTCTTTTCAGGTAAATTAAAAACAAGAACAGATTGAAAGTACAGACTGATTCTGCCACACCTGTATTCACACATGAAACTGTTTTTCTGTATTAAAATGCAGTGCTTAACTCCTTCAGAACTGAAATGGAGCTGAGCTGAGCTGAGATATTGACTTGAAGCTGTTGACAATATAATACTGTAGTCATCCCTATTATTTATGACAATTTTTGATCATAGATCTAGGATCTATGGTCCAAATTCCCTAAAGCCCGAAGCGTCTAATGCTAGCGCTAATTCGCCAGTGTGACGTCATTTCGCAACTTCGCAAATTCACTAACACCGAATCGAAGTGCGTAACTTCGCACCCTTGGTGTAGTGGCTGTAACATATACTTCTATTATACGCTTAAGTTCCCGCCGTATGAAAATTATTCATCGCTAGTGTAACTGCGCTTTGCCTGGCGAAGTAACACTAGCGCAACTACGCTACCATTCGTCGACCTGAGCATAACTTCACACTTTAGTGAATTTGCGTAGCGCTGGCGAAAATTCGCCTGGCGAAGTGTCGCGAACGCTAGCGAAGCCAACGCTAGCAAATTTTCAAAACTTAGTGAATTTGCCCCATGACATAAGTACTACAGTCTTTAGGGTGCTGTAATTTCTGCATTTGTTCGCATTTAGGGTTATTGTGATCCAGTAAAACGCCTTCATTTATTCCTCTTTTTTTGTAGAATGTGTAGAATGATGTACAGTAACCAAAACTTCAGTGGTAATTGTTGGGTAGGGTTATAAATTTCTCTCTTCCGCACTTCAAGTTTAGCAGCAAAGATGCAAGAATTCAAACTTGTCACAGGGGGTCACCGTCTTAGAAAGTGCCTGTGACACTCACATGCTCAGTGGGCTCTGAGCAGCTGTTGAGAAGCTAAGCTTAGGGGTCGTCGTAAAATATGAATCAGAAAATGAGGTTGGTCTGTAATATAAGCTGATGTTACAAGGCTGATTATTACATTCTGATGCTAGTTGCACTGGTTTCTGTGCTGCCATGTAGTAATTATCTGTATTAATTACTAATCAGCCTTATACTGTGACATTTATATTCTATGTGTACTGTATATTTTGAGTTGACCACTAAGCTCAGTAAGTGACAGCAGCACAGAACATTTGCAGTGAGTCAGCAGATAAGAAGATGGGGAGCTACTGGGGAATTTTTTGGGGCACAGATTTTCTCTGCTAAATGGCTGTGGTTGCCTTGGGCTGGTATAGAAACCCAACACACAATATACAACATTTCTAGCTACTTCTTTAGCAATAGTGACATGACCAAGGGGCAACATCTGAATTTACCTATAGCAACTAAAAGAAACAAAGAACCATATCTCTCACTTGTTCCTATTTAGGTAGGATGCTCAAGGATTGAGTATGAGAATGTCGGTGTTTCGGGGGATATCGGGCATGGCTGGGTGTGGCAAGGGAAGGTTAGGGTACGTGGCCTAATATGTTAATAAGCTAATATGTATTAATTAAAATGTCAGTAAGAAACATTTATTTAGCAGCCTTTCAAATAAACAAGAAGTGAAAACTATCATTCACCTTTATAGGGATCTATGGAAGAGCTTTGCATGCTGAGACTTACTGATGTAATATATGGCATGTTAAAGGGGATGTAAAGACTTCTCACCAACATTAGAGATGCTGGTAGAACCCCCTTAGAAAAAGCAATTTATACAAAGTATATATATATTGTACATATAACAACCAACAGGTCCTGTGCAAACATTCTGTGTTACTTTCTATTTCCAGACACACCGATACAGGTTTGGAATCCATTATCCAGAAACCCCTTACCAGAAAGCTCTGAATTATGGATACACTGCCACAATTTTATCCAAATAATGCAAATTATTTTTTGAAATGATTTCCTTTTTCTTTGTAATAATAAAACAGTACCTTGTACTTGAGCTCAATTAACATTTCATTATTCTTTGTGAGAAGCAAAAACCAGCCTATTGGGTTTATTTAAGATATACGCAATATTTTAGTAGACTTAAGGTATGAAGATCCAAATTACAGAAAGATCCATTATCTGAGTATTCTGGATAGCAGGTCCCATACCTGTACTATTATCATTGAGGTTGTTTACGCTGAATTTTAGGTGACAGAACTTATTTTCTCTGCTTTTTTTTTCTTTACTTCACTTCTCACTATGTAGTTTTTGGCCAATTTACGTGTCATTCCATATTCATAGTGAGTGCTCTCAGCTCTTAACACAACAAACGTATCCCTCCATTGATTGTTTCGGGAACTTGCATATGTTCAATGTCAACAGAAGCATCTATTCTACATCACTGCAGATTTGCAATAAATAGTTTGGAACTAGTAATAATAAATAAATGTTGATCATATTACTGTTTAATAGCAAGATGCACTCTCCCCGTTTTGCATCAGGAACCAATATAAAATAAGTACTAATGTGCTTAAAAGTGACATCAATTCTAGGTGCTGTGGGCACTGCCTTTCAATTGGTTTCCACTGTACATAGGCAGGGCTGGAATTTAAGGGTAAGGTACAACAGTGGGGGAATCACTTCTGCCTGACTTCCACTAGTCAAACATGGGGTGCAGGTGGATGCTGAGCCAAAATGACTTGCAATGGTGGTAGTGGGTGATTTGGGGCAATGCTGGAAGGGGGGCTTATAATGGGCACCCTCACCCTACAGTGGGGATGGGAGAGAGTGAAGCTGCTGACCACAATGATTTGAACATGTCGTCAGATGTGGCTGAAGGACCTGAAGCTTATGACTAATAAACATTGCTAAAAATAATATATTAGAAAGTTGCTTTTTGTAAGGAATTGGTAAACACTATGCCCAGCTTTATTAACAACTATGCTTTATGATAATGCATTGACAAACGGTCATTGTTAAGAGTTTGCAAAGCAAGTGTGAAAGACTTATTCTTATTAGTGATGGGCGAATAAATTCGCTCTAGGCGAATTTCCGATGGCGAAAGTTTCGGCGAAACGCTCACGAAAATTCGTCGCGCGTCCAGTTCGTCACGCGCCGAGTTCGTCGCTTCACTTCAAAACAGCACAATCTGTGCAGTGAAAAACATTTTTAAAAATAAATGAATATATATTAAAATATGCCTTTTTAATGTTTCACTATTTTAAATAATAATCACAGATGTTTTTAAGAAGCTGGCAAAATGGGAGGCCTTTTTTTCTTTTGAAAAGATAAGAGTCCAGTAACAATGCAGGGCATGTGTATACTAAGTGAAACACGCGTGTAAATTGCTCTTCTCATTGACTCCAATGCTATTCAGCAGATTCACAAACAAAGCAAAAGATTACATTTTTTACAATTTTTTTTCACATTTCCATACCTCCCAACATTTTGTAAAAAAGAGGGACAGAAATTTTTTTTTCATACGTAGCGCTGCAACATTTTGACCACACCCATTTTTGTGGCCACACCCACTAATTAACATGTTCGTTTTACCAAATTTGGCAGGTTATGAAAGTTTGAAAATATTTCTCCTTATCTAAACTGTTACAAATACAATCAAGTACTTATTTTATTGTATCAAAATTGTTAAAAAGCATCTTTTTTGCACCGGTTAGCAGTTCTTCTAGGCTCTCTGCCAAAAGCCAATTAAGTTAGAAACTTCTTTCTTTTTCTGGCTATTCAAGAGGGACTTTCCAATACAAATGAAATGAGGGACTGCAGGTTGCGCTGTCAAAAGAGGGAATGTCCCTCCAAAAAAAAGGGAACGTTGGGGGTATGCATTTCACCTGGCAGTTTTATTACATTGCACTGTGCGTCACAAATATTCTGACGCACGTCAAAATAAGCGCGCGTCAACATCAGCGCGACTCTTTCGCAAATTTTTTCACCGTTTCACGAATTTCGCTGAAAATTCGTTAATTTTTCGGCGAAACGCCACAGATTCGCCCATCACTAATTCTTATTAATACAGTACAAGTTCATTATTGTACAGGCAACGTAGGACGCAAGGTCAGAACAATTAAAATTTAGTCCAGACTATTTCTGCTCCTCTCCACCTCCCAGCCAAGTAGAGGTTACAGTAATGCCACTCTCAATACACTTTATAATAATAACTCTCAATTTACATGAACTGCTTCCCGGGAGAGCTAACAAATGAACCCAACACCATCTTCCATAAGTAGTAATTGATTTAGAAAGATAGATTTTATGTTTCTCCCATAGACTAAGAAAAAAAAAAGTGGTTTGGGACTTTAGTATGGTGGGATCAATATGGCAGGCCTGAGGCCATTTAATGGACTATGTATTTTTACTTATTTTGGGTTTTCTTTATTTTATTTCCTGGAATCATCCAGTTTTAAGGTTTGAAATATTGTGCGCAGGAAGGCCTCTCCCGTATTATGGATTTACATGCAACAAATTAGATCAGACGATATACTGTATAACCTGCTGCTGGTTTCACTTAGTCATTCAGTTGATTCTGTCCTATCTGTTTTGCTTCTGTCGTGTCCTGCAGATTTGATTTAATGCAGCAGAGAGTTAAGATGAATAACTGATGTCAGTGTTTCCATGTAGCACATATCTTCTGCGAAAAACAGCTTTCTAGTCCCTTGCTATAATACTCGTCTTACTGGTATGTGTCCCAATGCCGCATGGTTATTATATACATGTACAGTATAAATGGCCGTGCTTCTGCAGCCTGTTGTTAGTGCCGGTTGAGCTCATCTGATGAGTCTCGCCTACCTTCTTGGGTCTTAGCAAAATTCACGCAGAGTGGAGTTGGGCATGCATCAGATTAAGATATTATCCATGTAAGCAGGCTCGTTATTTAACCTGCGTGAATTATAATGAGCTGATTAGGGGGATTTGTATCACATTAACTGAGGCTGAGAGAGAACACACAAAGGGGATAAGCGGTCAGGAAGTCAGCAATATCTCCATAGTGGCAAATCACCTAATTATTTTGAAAACGGGTTGTGTTAGACCCTAGATATTTCTGCTAAAATGCATAGGAATGAGCAGTGTGTCAGTTCAGGAATATAGTTCCTCCTGCATTTGAGATCTACACCTTCCCATGAGTCAGACACTGACTTGGAACTGTAGTGACAGAAGTGTTAACCAATTTGGACTTTTTAAAGCACTTGACAAAGTTAATTTATAAACATTGGGGAAATTGTCACATGGGCAATAACCCATAGCCACCAATCAGTGATTGGCCTTTTTTCATCCAACTGCAGGTTGAACCTAACAAGCAAGCATTTGATTGGCTGCCATGGTTTACACCCAAATGCCATATATGGTGTTTATAAATGAGCCCCAATGTGTTTTTGCCAAGAAATAAATAAAAAGTGTATGTGTAGGGAAAGGAAAAAAACTGTATTATAAAAAAAGTATTATAGTCTATTTTTAAATATTTTAAATTCAATCCTTCACGGAACGCATGCACAGTTTTGGACTAGGATGCAAGTGAGCCGACTAGAAACTTTTAGACCATAAACCCAATAGACTGTTTTTTCACGTCTTCTTACTCAACCTCCTTGTTGTCCTAGTCCCTTCGATCAATCAGCATTGCCCATGTGACGCCATATAATCAAATGGATATGTATTGGCTTGATGACTAGGTTTAAACCACCATATTTTTATTTCTTGAGGATGATCCAATTTTGCCTAAAGGTCTTACGAGAAAGTGGTCTGCATGCAACCTAATATATTTTATGTGATTTCTAGTGCTCATTCTGTTTCTTCTGCCCATTAACTGGAAAGCCTGTGGTGGGAGGCCTCTTTAAGATAAGGTTAACCAGGTGATCATGAAGTAGGGAATAAGGGACCCCATAAATGTGGTAAAAATAGTGGCTGGTAGTTTCTATATAGAACACTTTAAGGGGCTGATTTACTATATTCACGTGAAGGATTCGAAGTTCGATCGAATTCGATCGAATTTCGAACATAGGATTTATTCGTTTGGTCGAATATGTGAAATTTGCCATATTCGATCATCGCATAGGGAATGGTCGGACGATTGAATATTCGATCATTCGACCAGCGAAGGATTTTATTTTTTAAGTTTATTCGATTGCCTACTTCAGCAGATTGGACCTACCGAATTGCAATAGAAGCCTATGGGAGCACTCCCATAGGCTTCTGAGACTAAGTCCTGATCGAATAGGATTCGTACGATCGAAGTGTTCGATCGTTCGAATCGTACGAATCATTCGAATGATCGAATGATTTATTCGTTCAGTCGAATGATTTATTCGACTGATCAAATAGATTTGTATTCGATCGTCGAATGATCGAATATCGAATAAAAGGTAGCCTAGAACTATTCGATTAACATTCGAAAATAGAATGCTAATCGAATATCGAATAGAAACAAATTATTTTTGGTGAATAATAGTAAATTTGCCCCAAGGAGTGTGAGACAGGTGAACCAAATAAAAGAAGCTTTATGCTCCACTAACATTTTTCATAACTTTCCTGTTTTCTATGGGACAGTCCCAGTTTTGACGGTTCAGCCTGCAGTTCTTCTAGAAATGTCCCAATTTCCCCTTTGATTTCCTGCATTGATGCTAGAAAAAGATACGATGTTTATGAAACTTAATCAAATAACATGGTTTTTGGCAGGGATGCCAGAATAACCAGCACCTGCACTTAGATAAAAATATAAACAATAAGATAAGTAGGTGTTATCTTATTGGTTACATTTGTATCTAAGTGCGGGTGCTGAGTATTCTGACATCTCTGTACTTAGATACAAATGTAATCAATAAGATAAGAAGGTCACTTTGGACAACTGAGACTTCCAGATTAAAAGGCAATTTTGGCTTCAGTAGTAAAAGTTAAATAAGACATAACCATGGCCCTAAAACTACCAGAAATGTGTTTAAACTTTCCATAACCTGCCAAATTTTGTAAAATGGACATGGTATTGAGGCGGTGTAATACAATACCATACAATATCTACCGACAGTATTGACTCCAGATGGTAGAGCTCAGAGATAGTGAGTAAAATCCCTTGCATCACACTATAATGAGCCTAGTATACCTGTAGTGTGATTAATAACCATTGTGAACTTGGGGGTATATTTATCAAAGAGTGAAGTTCCGCCACTAGAGGGAAATTCCGCCGCTCTCCATTCATTCCTATGGTATTTTTAAAGGCATATTTATCAATGGGTGATCTTTCACTTCACCCATTGATAAATAGGCCTTTCAAAATCCCATAGAAATGAATGGAGAGCGGCGGAATTTCCCTTTAGTGGCGGAACATCACTCTTTGATAAATTTACCCCATAGTGTTTGATGTGATATTAGGCCAAAAGTATTAACTAAATCTACTGTTCATCGTTAAGAATCAATGGCGCCCAATAGTGAATTTGATGGGAGTTAAAGTCCAGCTAGGTAACTGTTCCTCCGATGCTTCTGTAACAGTGTAGCTGGAGTTAGGAGTTGCAATGTAATGGCGTTCCATGCTAGAAGTATTGTATTATAGTCAAAAAAGGGTTACATATATACACAGTATAAATATGTACACACACACTCACATAATAAACACTAGAACAAAAAGAACTAGAGGGATGCAGGTTAAACATCTGTGCCGTGGAACCTTAGGACATCAATAAGATTCATATTAAAAGCATAAAGTAATGAATGTTATCCTGTGTCATGTTAGCCTGGTATAGTTATTTATTTATAGAATGCCAGAACATGAATACAAGCAGGGAAAAACAAGACAGACCATAAATATTAAAAGTAATCTGCAAGCCGTAGATGTTGTAATGCTTTAAAAGAGGATCACAAGAGAAAAATATTGTGAGGATAAAAATGTCTTTTACTTATTTATAAAGTCCTCAATGTTATTTCCGTGTTTCACCTAGTAAATGCGTAACTCGTGGAAAATTCAGATCAGGGATTTCAAAAGCATAACTCTGCTTCTGTTATGGGATCTGTTTCCCTGCATAAAGGTGGGTATGCTCTATTACTGTATGCAATTCCTCCGATCAGCTCAATGTCAGATTGGGGGGACCAGGGCCAACCTTACTCCTGTTTTGAACCTTCAACACAATGCCCATCACAAATTCTCTCTCCACAGGGAACCTCCTCTCTCATCCTGGACCCACATATCTCAGCGAGGCAGTGGTCCTGAGTCAGCCACGCCACCATACAGGTGGTCATACATGGTACAGCTACCTCTCTTCAGTTCTCGGCAACCAGAACTGCTGAAAGGGAAGAGAAGCTGCAACTCCTTGGAAGATCCTCATCTGCCAGTGCACAATGTTCCTGATAATGGTACATCAGCAAATTAAAGTTTCAAAGTGCCCAACTGATGATCAATGGCCAACTACCAGCCTGTGGAATAGAAATAAATCTGAGCATCTGGGACATTCTAGTTCTCCCTCCACAAGTGGTACAGTTGGTTTATTCTAATTTTTTTTTCCAGATATGTTTAAATATCTTAAAGGGGGTGATTTATGAATGTTTGTGGAACATTCATTTCTCCAGATCCTACTTTTTAGCACAAACGAACACATTTTTTAGTTACTTAATCCATGATTTTATTATCATTTATCAAGTGTAAAAACCATAAGTTCTACAAATACTAAAGTACGGCAAGTAAAAGATGTCGAGGTCACTTAGAAGTCAATGGAAGTTCCCTTTCTTTTCTTGCAAAGATCAGCTTTATGTTTGGGGTTTTAGAGGTTTTTAGAGGGTTTTAGAGGTTTTCAGATATCAAAATGTTCATTGTCATAAAAATGTTTTGTTTGTTCACCAAAAATGTATACTTTTTAAAATTTTTTAATAACTTTCATGTCATTCCTATTTTAGAGAATTACAGTTTAACTGTGGTTTCAAAAAGCTCTAATACCATTAAATGTCATCTTGAATTAGGACATACTGTAAGTATTCTTCCATACTGAATGAGGCTAGTGTTCTGCTACCAGTGTTACTTTGTGTTATACTGTATGTTTGTAGATTGGTGAACAATTTAAGTAAATTTTTTCTCCACTGAATTCCCAGCATAAAGCCAGCTTGATCTGAACCTATGCAGTTGCGTAACTACTCTCTGGTGGGCCCCGGTATAGGATGGGCACCTGGGCCCCCCTGTCGGGCCCTTACCTCTATAAATCCCATGCTGGAGTGTTGATGGCATGTGTGTTGTAACATTTCCCCCTAGATAACCACCTGCCATAACCATTATCGTGGCTCAGATGGGCCCCAAGGGGGTGGGGGCCCTGGTGCAATTGCACCCTCTGCACCCCTGGTAGTTACGCCACTGAACCTATGATACCATGTCCCCAAGATCATGGATGCTAGTTTAGAGCACCTGTTATGCAGAATGTTTGGGACCTTGCGTTTTTTTTCTTAATTTGGACCTCCCTAACTTAAGTCTACTAAAGAATCATTTAAATATTAAATAAACCAAAATGGAATTGTCACAGAATAAAAGTGGCAATTCTGGATAATGGGTTTTCGGATAATGGACCCTATATCTGACAGTGTATTTGTAAATATAACTGTTGTTAAAAGCTGAATATGTTTGGCCCTTTCTGCACTGCTTGTTTTGATTTAAAACAACATAGCAGAAGCCAGCTGACTAACAGACCCATGGAGAAGCATGCAAGGCCCTGTAGAAAGTGGAGTCTCAGCTGGAGGGGAGATAACTTCTGCTACACAGTTAGAATCCACAGTGCATAATGACATAAACCTATTCTGCTTTTAATTGCAAAAATATTTTATTAATATTAAAACCTCTTAAATAATCAAATATTATATCTGGAAAGGTTCTTAAAATGAAATTTTCTTTCATTAAGCAAAATATAATGGTACACCAGATTCCATTATACAGACATGGGATCCATTATCTGGAAACCCCCTGGGCAATCTCCATAGACTCCATTTTATCCAAACAATCCATATTTTTAAAAATGGTTTCCTTTTTCTCTGTTATAATTAAACAGTTCCTTGTACTTGATCCAAACTAATATATACATTATTGGAGGCAAAACTAGCCTATTGGGTTTATTTAATGTTTAATGTTTAAATTTTTTTTGTAGACTTCAGGTATTACAGAAAGATCTGTTATCTGAAAAACACCAGGTCCTAAGTATTCTTCATAACAGGTCCTATACCTGTACTGTGCTATAATTGGCTAATTCAGACTGCAGGTTATGGCAGTTGATGTATTGTCTAATTTCTGAAGGTCTTTACCAATAAGAAATAAGAGTGCATCTATGTGCATTGACCTATGTGTGGCCTGTTCATGCTACTCCATCTGAATGTTTCTTATTCTGCAGGGCTTGGCTATATACAAATAGATCTCCTACCTTCTAGATGCTGTAAGAATATTCTGCCTTCTTCCCAGCTCTTTAGATATAGGACAATAGAGAGCATAAACAATATTTCAGTCTTCTGTTTATTTTTATTCAGGCACTTTATGATCTTCTGGGAAAAGACACTTTATGGGCACATTAAAATAAATATTACATATCTGCAGTGACTGTATGCTGAATTAATAAAATACCCGCTATTCTTTATTTTTTCCTCTCTGGATAATGCTTTAATGCATCCAGTGTTTAGAACTGCATAAAATACAATCTACGGCTATATGTTCAATATTTATGGGATTTCTACTGTGAGACTATATAATGTAAACTCTATTATTAAAAAAGTGCACTTTCTTTAATCACCACACGGTGGTTGCAGCTCTAATAAAATCCAGGATAACAGGATAAACTGCGTAAGAAATATTAAATGTGTAATGAGAGATTGTGAGGAATTTAGCATTTCAGTTTATGAAACTAAATAACCCTTCTGTTCATCAAATATTTTTATTATATATATATATATATATATATGTGTATATATAATGCATTTACATGGATTTGTATACAAAGAAGTAACAATCCATGGCTTTATGAGATAATGAGTTGTTTTATAATTCACCACTCTTTATGGTTATAAAGATGGAGTATGAAATATATGAAAATATTAACTTTATGCACGTGTCCAACATCTCTGTAAGCAACAAAGTTAAATTCTAAATAGAGAAATAAATTGCTGAAAAGGGTATCTCATCTTTAAATTAATTTTAGTATGAATTCTCAGACAAATTGCAATAGGTCTTCATTTTTTACTTATTGCATTTAAAAAAAAAAAATAGTTTAGCTTTTTGTTCAGCAGCTTTTTTTCTGTTTTTTGAAATAAATGTTTCTAGCTATCTGGTTGCTAGGGTCTGGTTTACAGTACCACAGCAAGCATGTAAGGATTTAAAATATAAGTTAACATTGCTGGTTGTGAAAATAAGGATAAAGGAAACAGGAAGAGGAAAGGCAGTGGCCATTCTGGCAGTAATAGAGAAAGGGACAGTAGTCTGATCAGGGAAAGGTGAGGAAAAAGCACTGTGCTGTAATCTGCCTGAAGTCATTGCAATAAAGTTAAACTGTTTATGAGAAAGTCTTCCATACTTCGTGTCTCAAGATTACATTTGGCGTAGTTCGGCAGGATGGAAGATTCTGGAGTGGTGACTTCAGCGGCAGCAACGCTCTTCCTACTGGTGAGTGCAGCCCTGGCCAGTATACCCAAGTTTGACGGGAGTAATGTGATGGTGGCAGACTGGGCCTGGCTGGATACTATCGGCGCTATGTAAAGAACGTTGCCCAATTGGCAGCTCCATTGAACAAGGTGTTAGAGGGGCATGTCAAGGAGAAAGGAAAGAGATGCCAGGTGACCAGGTGGACTTGGGGATCTGAGCAGCAGAAAGCTTTGGAGCGGTTAAAAACCTGCTTATCCTCCACTCCGGTGCTGGCGTATGCGGATTATAACCTGCCGTTCTGCTTATATACAGACGCCAGCCTGCAGGGATTAGGGGCTGTACTGGCCCAAGTCCAAGAAGGGAAGGAGAGAGTGATAACATTTGCCAGCCAAAGCCTGCGACCCACTGAGCGAAACCCAGCAAATTACAGCTCATTCAAGTTGGAGCTACTAGCTATTGTTTGGGCTGTCACTGAGAAGTTTGCTGAATATTTGGTGGGGCATCATGTAGACATTTACACAGATAATAACCCATTGGCCTACCTGAGCTCTGCACGAGTTGGGGCCTTGGAGCAGCATTGGGTTGCCTGACTAGCCCAGTTTCACTATGTGATTCACTATAAGCCTGGGAAGTCTCACCAAAATGCAGATGCCCTGTCCTGGAACCCCATAGATGTACTGGTAAGGCAGCGTGATGAGGAAAGAGAGGGGGTTGAGATCCCCCCGCTGAAAGGAAGGGCCCGAGGGAAGCAGGAGGCCTCCAATACACAGGTGGCTGGGGTGGAAGGCCCCATGCAAGAAATCTACACAGCGAGCGAGTGGAAAGAGGTCCAAAAGAATGATCCTGAATTCCAACAGGTACTTAATTGGATGACGAGGGAGCAGTGGCCCCCTTTTCGGGTGAGGGTCCGGATGGTTCCAGTGGCTAGGGCACTGCTGCGGCATTGGGACAGGCTACGAGAGCGACACGGCCTACTATACCGGCAAAGTGAATGGGAAAAGGAGTGGCGGCAGTTGGTGGTCCCTGCCGCCCAGCTGCGGGAAGTATGCTGCATTATGCATGAGACTGGGGGGAAGACTGAGTAGCTAGTCCGCCGTTACTTCTTTGCTCCGGGATTAGGTGCAGTTGTCAAGGAAGTGTGCCAGCAGTGCCCACAATGTGCTATTCATAAGGCTCGACCAGACAATACCACTCCCCTTCAGATCTGCACCAGAGAGCCTTTTGAGCTAGTGGCCATAGACTTTGATACGATAGCAGGCGCACTGGGAGGATACCGATATGCCCTGGTATTTATGGACCATTTTTCTAAGTTTGACATGGTAGTGTCCACAAAAGATCAAACAGCCCAAACTACAGCTAAATTGATGTGGACTTATGTTATAAGTACAACAAACAAGAAAAAGTTGTGCTCACCACTAATTTTTAAAACCATTAGGCGGGGGTGCAATGAGGCTGTGACCACAAAAAAAAAATTTGGTTTTAAAAATTAGTGGTGAGCACAACTTTTTCTTGTTTGTTGTAGTTATACTGGAGCAGTGACCAGCTCTCTGTTGTAGCCCCCACCCTTTCCAGCTATAGTCAGGTGATCCCACTGGTGTCTAATAAAAGGGCATCCATGATTGGGAGTTTTACTTTGAAAGCAGCAAGTAAGTTGCAGGTAAAACTTAGTCCCTTTGTAAAATGTTTAATGAAGTAATGGAATTCTTAATGAATCAGATGAAAATTGAGCGTAGGACTGGCCAGATATGGGATGACTTTGACGTAGTTGGCCAGCTTAAATATATTGCAATATATGGACAAACAATCCCTGTTGTTTAAAGGGTAAGGCATTTTTTAGTAGCTGTATGCACAGAATGTCTCAATGTCTTAAATATATTGATAATGGGTTGAGTGCAGAGGACCTCTTGGACTTATGTTATAAGGCCATACGGTTGCCCCCAGAGGTTCTTGTCACATCAGGGTCCAACTTTTGAGTCACAACTGGTTACTGAACTCTGCAGATATCAGGGGGTGCTCAAGTCACGCACTACCCCCTATCACCCGCAGGGCAATGGAGTTTGTGAGCGGTTTAATTGGACATTGCTAAATCTGTTGCAAACCTTAGGGGAGGAGTACCATGATAGATGGCCAGAGGTTCTGCCTGATGTGGTGTGGGCTTACAACAACAGTGCATGCCACTACAGGGTATACCCCCTTCTTCTTGCTGTTAGGAAGACTTTGTGTCTCAAGATTACAAGCAGGCACTGACCTGAATGAGAAACTGGAAGATGAATAGGAAAAGGCCTAAACAGAAAGATAAGTGATAAAAAAGTAATAATAACAATAACATTGTAGACACAAAAGTTTTTGGATCCTGTGTGATTTGAAAAGCTGGGAATAGAAAAAATAAGGCAAATCATTTAGAAACCTTAAAAAAACCACCCCTTAATATGGTTCATGGAAGTTTGTAATTCATAGCAGATTCAATGGGGCGCGCTGGCCCAGACCTGCTTCCGTTGCTACAGTTTACGACCTCCCCACTTGGCCGCATGAATAAAAAGTTGGGGTGGCCGTGTGGGATGGGTCTAGAGGGGGTTGTGGCTTGGGCAGGGGGCCACAGGGGGGTTTTGTGGCCTGGGGGGGCCCAGTCCAATGCTGTGGGGCAACATGTCCTGTTCTACCCTGACCATGCCCTGTTCCCAGTAACATAACTGTGGAGTGGCGGGCCCAGGTGCAGACTGTGGCCCACCCTCCCCCCGGAAGAGTTTTTTTTAAGTGCCTATGAGCTTACGCAAACTGCTGGCAGGACCTCATGGGGTGCGGGCCCAGGTACAATTGCATCCCCTGGTAGTTCTGCTACTGACAATTCCACCTCTACTCACAACCACAAGCATGCCCCATGCTCTTCCTATAAACTGATATCTTCAGGTATTTTTACATACTTTTCATTGAAAAGCATATCTTTCAAATGCAAATCATAGCAAGTAGGGCTGTTTAATATATCGATTAAATCATTCGAATCGAACAATTCAATCGATTTGAACCCTTCAAATTTTTTATATTCGATCACAAAAAACTTTAAAACACCCATGGGAGCTTCACATAGGGTTTTAAAGCAATTCGGTAGGTCCAAGTTGGCGAACTGGCCTATTGAATTTTTTTTTAAAGGGGAATTACTTCGACTATCGAACATTCGAATATTCGAATACAATTAAATTCGAATTATTCGAATTATTCGAATCGTCAATTTTGAAAATTCGATGGTCGAAGTCACCTCATTTGCATATTCAAAATTCTAATTCAACTTTTTTAAAAAATTTGATCGATGTTTCCAATTTTTCACACAAATTTAGTAAATGGGCCCCTTTGTGTACCTAGGATAGTAATATTAGTTCTGCGTAGAACAGAAAAGATACTTGATACTTACCATAATATGAATCCTTTGACATAAGGCTCTGTATTGTTATCCCGGAGATTATATGACTATAGTTGTTTCTTAGGATGTGAGTCCATTCAATTCCTGGAATGCATGGGCTCTGCTGTGTTTTTGGTACAGATGTATTACTGTATATTATGCCTAACTTGCTATAATTTTGTTGTTTTAGCATAAGGCCCTGCGTTATAATCTTTAGGTTTTGTTTTCCTAGATGGATCAGCTCTCTTCCAGGTAAAATAGAAAACAATCATAATACGATATTATGGTACTTTATATTCCTGTCAAACGTGACTGCTATGCTTTTCAAGAATAATGGGAAGATTTTCTGCTCATCCTATTTATTACTATATTTATATGAGACTGCTTTTTAACCCTGCTGGAATACAATATGCTTTGTATATGTGTATGGAACTCAACTGAACATTCAAGGCATGAGGTCTGCATTTATATTCCTTAAACATATTAGGCCTGCACTTAGATCTATATAAGCCCATGCACTATATTCCTGGGTAAAATGTTATCTGCTTTGTATTCCAAGTAAAATACACATATTCTGTATACTAACCGCAACTGTTTTATTTTCCTGTATGAGAATGAGAATCATGGGGATTGGATGTTTTATGCCTGAGATAGAAGGCATTGTGGATCTCTGGACTGTATTGCTCTTATGTTATAATGTGCATTGTATTTCTTGGATAACCACTTTATATTCCTGTGAACAGATCCTGTTAGTTATAATGCTATAGTTTGCATTCCTGGGATATTAATGTATTCAGGGAACTCAAAACTTTACATTATATTCCAGGCATAATAAAATTATACACCATAAAATTTTTCTTTCATTATATGACTCACCATTGCAATACTAACTTTTGGATAAACCAGCTTGAATGGCATCTGTATTGTATTGTATTCCTTGTATATTAATAAACGTTAAATGACTTTCCACCTTGTATGCTAGGGTTGCACTGTATGTCTGGGGTAGTAGGAAATAATTTCATGCCTTTCATGGGAGCTGAAATGTATTGTAATGCAGTCATTCAAAGGCTCTGTATTCCTGCTATAATGTGTTACACCATATTCCTGGAAATGATGGGTGTGCATAATAGCAGGGGTGTAACTATAGAGGAAACAGACCCTGTGGTTGCAGGGGGGCCCGAGAGGTACAGGGGGCCCATGAGTCCCAAACTCATGTACATTTTGGATACATACTGGTAAAATAAATCAACCTCTAGACATTTTTGGAACCTGAAGAATAATTTGCTGTGGGGCCCAACAATATAGTAGCATATGTATACAATTCTACATGACACTTAATGCAATTTTATTCTTCTGTAAAAATGATCTCTACTGTAATCATGGAACCCCCTCCTTGAATTCCTGAGAAAATTAATTTACAGTTTCTAATCCTGGGGATAAGGCAATTTCTTGAATACATTGGATCTGATTTTTATTGTATCCCTGGATCTCTTGAGCCTCTGTTTGTTATTCCAGGGTTAGAAGTGGCTCTGCATTACATTCCAAAGAGTAAAAAAAATGTATTGGATTCCTTCAGCAGTTTAGGACATTCCATTGTATTCTTGATATTTCTAAATTTAAATTATACTTCTGGTATATTGAGATACCTCTTCCTTTAATTAGGGATGCATGGAGTCTGTGAGGCTTGACATTGTATTACTGGGATAGAAGATGTTCTACAATACATTCTAAGGTAATGGGAATCTGGATTATAGTTTTGCTTAAGTATAGAGGGCTATGTTGTATAAGGATTATATTTCAGAGATTTAAATGTTCTATTCTTGGTTTTTTAAGGTATGCATTGTATTTGAAATGGCATTTGACCATGTCTTCTTCGAATCAGGAATTCAGTGTTATCCTTGAGCATCTAAGGGTTTTTCATGGCATTCCATATATAGCAGTGGCTCTACATTACATTCCAGAGAAGCTAGATTTTATTCCTGCTGCAATATATTGCTCTTTATGTTATTCCAATAAATAATGCACTATATTTCTTCCTTAAAAGAATTAGAATCCAGGGGTTAAAAATGTGTGCTCCTGGGATAGAAGATTCTCTGTTTTGTAGGTAGGGATATAAATATGTTTCTTGGGCATCACTGAATACTTTACTGTAATTTCTAGTATTTTTCAATATCCCATAACCTTTGTTAGTTTAAGCAAAAAAAACTGTAACATAAGCTTCATCGCACTGAATTAAGAAACTTTCTAAATACAATCAATAAAAAATTCTGTATTGTTATGAAATAATCAAGTTTATGTTCACGATCCTTCTCTCAGTATCTGTTTCTCTTCATTCATTGCAGTAGTTGGGTGTCAGATATTCATTTACAGTTGATCCAATATTTTGTATGGGGGGGCTTCCTTTCCTAGCAGATGAATTAGAGCTCACCAAATAACTGATTCCAAAACAAACACAATCTAACAAAATAACTGACATTTGTACACATGCTGCGTGTTTTTTTTTTTTGGTGATTTTAATAGAGTGAGCTCCAAAACATCTTATAGGCAAAAGAACCCCCCTATATGATATATTGGATCTAACTGTCAATGAATATCTGACACCCAACTGCTGCATGAAGACAGAATGAAGAGAAACAGATGCTGTGAAAGGGATAGTGAAGATAAAATTGATTATTTCAGAAAAGGTACAGAATTTTTAATTGACTATATTTAGAAACTTCTTTTTTCAGTATGCTAAGGATTATATTAAATTTTCAAAAAAAGAGAGCCCGCACCTCCAATTTTAAAAAACTTTTCTTATACTTTATTGTGTTTTGCCATTAGAAAAAATATAAAAACACTTTAGCACATCACTGCCTGACGCGTTTTGGACCTCTCCGGGACTTAATCATTAAATTTTCATTTTTGCAAAAGTTCCCCTTTAAAAAATTATTTCCTTTTCTTTGTAATAATAAAACATCACTTTATACTTGATCCTAACTAACTGCATGAATCTCTACTGATGGCAAAACAATACTATTGGGTGTGGATGATAGATCCTATACCTATCTGTATATTCTTTGGACCTACAAGAATCAGCATAATATATCTGGGATTTTTATTTCCTAGAGTGGAAAGTTTAGAATCTATTTATTGTGCAACATTTGGATCCACTCTGTATTCCTGGATTTTAACAGGATGCAATGTACTGGGCAGTATTCCAGTTACAACCTGGGAGTTATATTTCTCTACTTTGTATTCCAATTATATAGCTTCATGAACAGTATTCCTGTGAAGAAGGATTTTGCATTGTATTGCATACATAATAAAAAATGGATATCATTCTTACCATGATAATGCTATTATATACTGTAACTCTCATTTATACTCCTGAGGATTGTAACACCACCATTTGTATTCCTGAGCTTGGGCATTTGTATTCCTTGGAAAAGTAATATTCTACTTTGTAATCCTGGGGTCAGGGTACACCTTGGGAAATGTGATATTCCGCCATGTATAAGTATTTTATTGTATCAATTGAACCTATGAGGCTTTGTCATGCATTCCAACACTACGTATTCATAAAAAAAGCACTACTATGTGGATAGAAGGGATCAGCATCACCTCGCAATGCTGTGAAGTCTTGTATTCCTAGAACAATTTCTGGCTTTAGATTGCATTCCCAATAATTTAACGTCTTAACTGTATTCCTGGAATATTGAGGTATGCAATTCTGAGGTATGTATTCCTTGTGCAAATTGATTTGTCAACTGGTCTTCCTTGGCACAGGGTTGTAACATATACTTTTCCTAAAATGATTAGGAAGAATAATACAATGAGTAATGTTAAAAAGCTTGTTGTAATCCTTGTATATTGTAAATTTCTTTGTATTTAGTGTTGTTGGAATTCAGACCATGCCTGTTATTTCTGGGATAGAAGGGGCTCAACATATCATTCTTGTGACTGCATATTTTGATTGTATTCCTTATGCAATATGATGCATTTTGTACCCTAGTCCTGAACTTGGTGTACAATAGATTCGACATGGCATTGCTTGCATTATTATTTCTGAGGCTAAATATTTCAGTATTCCTTGCACCCTATATTCTTAATATATTTGGTTATTGTCTTCCTGGTTTGTACTGTAATAAGAAATATTTATTTCATGGAAATATGAGATCTGCACTGATGAGTGGATCTACCCTGCATTGTTATACCAACAAATTTGTGAAACCATGGAAAAAAGATTTTAAATAATGATTTCCTTTTTCTATGTATTAATAAAACAGTACCTTGTACTTGATCTCAACTAAGATATGATTAATTCTCATTGGAAGAAAAAACAGCCTATTGGGTTTATTTTTTGCATGATTTTCTAGTAGACTTTTGGCACAATAATATTCTTTTATTCCTACGGTCTGTATTTTTACTGCTTTTATATTCATACATGCATTATATACCCTGGGCAAAAAACATTCTACCTTGTAATCCTGAGTTTAGGATATAGCCTGGGCAATCTGATATTCCTGCAACCAATTTTGGAATTGGAAGCACACCCTATGTATACTAATAGCTTCACCTTCTGGTGATGTGACTCCTTGATGTATGGCCATTAGGGATGTCGCGGACTGTTCGCCGGCGAACTTGTTCGCGCGAACATCGGCTGT
>CM044435.1:116374832-116474421 GCA_024363595.1 Xenopus borealis | reverse complement strand
CGCCTTCCCATTGAAGTCTATGGGGTTCGCGAACCGTTCGCGAACCGCTCGCATTTTTGCTCAAGTTCGCGAATATGTTTGCGAACTTTTTTTCCGACGTTCGCTACATCCCTAATGGCCATTGCAGTCAATGTAGTTCATGCAGGCACCCAAAATGTTTCCATTTGGTATGATACAATAAAGCTAACACAGCACTACATTTGTGTGCTGGACCCCCTATAGCTACATGTACATGAAAAACAATTTCATATTCTACCATGCATTCCTGAGTTCAGGGTTTCCTTGTATCCTTTGAATCTGTGAGGCTTTGGTTGGTATTTCAGCATGACATCCTTACAAGAAGAGGGGAAGGGTTTACTATGTGAAGAGGTCAGCATTGCTTTCCAGATGTGTTAAACCTGTATTTGTAATTTTTGATCAGATCCATAGTGGGATACTAATCACAGCTCTGATTTTATAGGGTTAATAAGCTGCTTTTCTCCATTAGGTATATGAGCTGCTGATTGGTGGAAACACTACACCTAGATTACTAGGTGTTGAGAGCCTCAGACTTAGTACTAAATATTTAGTTCAATTTGAATCCTCATATAAGTTCTGAGATCCAACTGAATCCTAAACAGAATCCTGGATTTGGTGTACTCTTAATGGTATTTCACAATATATATTGTTGTATGGGTTAGGAGAGGATGGAGGGCATTGCTTAATTATACACAAGCCTTCTTGGGCCAACAACAACAAAATTGGCATGCTATAAACATACAGTGGCATGCACATATGTATCGCCATGCAATGACCTTAAAGCATAAGCATTAACATACCAGTATAATAACTTGGGTGTTGCTGGAAAGATGCTACACACAGGTCTGTTGGCATTCTGCACAAAGCCGTTATGCACAGGGAGGGTCTTGCAGAGTTCAGGTCTAGGGCCTTGCACATATACTTGATAAAACACCTGACATGAATTTCAGTTAGCCTTGTCATTATTACCCTCTGAACGCAGTGAGGGGAGAGGGATGGAGCAGGAAAACACCATCATGAATACAGCACTTACAAACTCCTGTCTGGAGAGCAAGAATCTGCTTTCATAGGTACATCTCTCTAATGCCATGGTTCCCTACGACTTAATTTTTTTTTGCACTTGCTGAGATTTCCAACACTTCTTCTCTATTTTCATTGCTAAAATATAACATATTGGAATATTAGTGTAATACTGTATTGAAGACGCTGTAACTCTAAAACTGCATTATGGACCCTACAGTATTTAATTAGTGGGAGGTCTCAGAATAGAGGAAAACAATGATTTCTGAGGGACAGTTCCTGGAAGATAATGGAATTAACTTGGACATAAATACTTCTGAGGAAATAAATCTCACCCTCTCGATAGGATTTGAGAACTACAATAGCTACATGTGTGGGTAATGCAGTATACACTTTGCAGAAACACTGGATAAACTAAAGGGGCATAGTAAGACTCTGATGCCATCCAGGGATTAATGGACTAAAGCAGCTAAATTTAATGTACACACACTTGAATTGTGCTGCATAAGTAAAAAGCTCATGCCAATGCACAACTAGAATAATGCGGAGCTGCATCATATACTGTTGGATGCAATGGACTTAAAATATGTCTACCACTATCTACACAATTAACTTTGGCAAATTGCTACCAAAATACACCAAAGCCAAAATACACCAACACACCAACCTTCACTTAAAGAAAGTGTTTTGCCATAACCAATCGAAATCAATCAAGTACTCAGACAATACCATTCTCAATTATATATCTCATGCATGGTTCTCCCAAAGGAACAAATCTCTGCCTATATTAACTTATTTCCCTTTTAACACATAGAGCACCAAGATATGGCCCTGTTAGATGATCCAATTTATTAAACTGAATTTTTGAAAGCATATTACCTCCCCAAACCCTAGGAAAACCCAGAAGCCAGATCACATCACAACTGACTTATACTTAAAACACAGGAAATAGCTAGTGTCCCTCCTTACCCCCCTATTTAACAAAGTATTGGTTGGGGAAAGCCTACCCCGGACAATGAGCCAGGCATTTATAACCCTTATTCTAAAATACGGAATGGACCACCTAGTTTGGCCAATGTCACAACTCAAAGTAGAGGCTAAAATCTTGGTCAAGGTATTGGTCCAAAGGTTAAACTAAGTTATAGTTAAATTAGTATCCCCAGACCAAATGGGCATTATACCAAGCTAAACCACAGATATCAACATCTGTAGTCTTTACACTTATATGCCTATAAATAATGACAACTCTGGTCTCCGGGTAATAGCAGCATCAGACAATAAGAAAACCTTCGACTCGTCAAGGGGAGTTTTCTTTGGTCCACCATGGAGGTTATGGGTATTGTTCCCAACTTTTGCAAATGGGCCTCAGTACTATACCATAATCCAATAGCCCATGTAAGAACAAACCAAAACATTTCACCCTCCTTTCAGCTAAATAGAGGCACTAGGCAGGGGTGCCCCCTCACACCTCTGCTGTTTGCAATAGCCATGGAGCTGCTTGCTTCCCTGTTAAATAACACCCCAGGAGTTAAAGGTTTAAAATTTAGTACAGTTACAGAAACAGTGGCAATGTGTGCTCGTGATAATGATACAATATTAATACTTGCCCTAGACTCAGTTGGGGACAGTCTCAGATCTTTCCAATTGATTATGTCCCCTTGAACAACCAGACATACAGTATCATGCCCCCTACAGTGGGCATCCATCCTCAAATATTTCCAGAGACCTGAACAAATTTATTGACCATAATCTTACACTAACTTTACTTGGACAGATTTTTTCGCTAAGTTTTGGAGCAGAAACACCCATATACTTCAATGGAAGAAAAAAAAAATGACACATGTCAAAAATTTTGACACCCATAGACTTTAGTGCTTTCAGCGAATTTTCACCAGCGGCAAATTTTTGGTGAATCAAAATGAGTCAAATTCTTATCTCTCTTTAAAATGACCCTACTCCTCAAATTTACCTAATCATTCGGCCAAGCCCCACTTCTTATTCTCTGCAGCTATGTTTGTAAACTGAAATACATGCTCTCAACACTTTACTGGGCCTCCTCTCCACCCAAACCAGCACTAACTATACACATTACAACACCACTCTGATATGGATGGTTTAGCAGCCCCAATCTGTTTTACTATTACAGAGCCATAAAACTGGTTACTGCCTGATGGTGGGCTGTCCCATCATCTGAAAATGCTGCGACAACTATAGAGTCACAAGCAGCAAGCTCATACAAAGCCCTCAAAAACTTCCTGTACCAAGGTACTAAAGGACATTGCACTCTGTCTCCACTAACAAATGCAAGAGGAAAAATCTTAATATCTCAATTTCCTAGAGATAACTCTCATGCTTCCATCTGTACCTCATTATGGTAAAATTCTGACTCCCTCACCTCCTATTTATCTTAGATCCTTAACTATGGGCCAAATATAATATTAAATACCTGGGTCACATAACAGAAAACGGAGCAGTATTCTCTTTCGAAAGAACGGAAAACCAGATATAATTTACCTGACAAGATGTTCTTCCATTACATCTAACTTCGGCATGATCTAAGAACCCAGTTTGGCAACAGGAAAATCAATCAACCAACCCCCCACAGACTAGAAGAAATGGCATTCACGCCCTTAGACTTTAATGCTTTTTTAAAATTTTTAAGCAGTTTTGCTAATTTTCCAACAAACCAAAATGGTTCAAATTCGTTGTTCGTTAGTACTTACAAATCACCCTGAGTTTTCATTTTATAAATCTTTGGCCCCCATTTTTACTTCAGACTTATGACACAGGGGCAGATTCAGGGATATATGTGTAGTTGCCTGGTGACTAATTGTCTCTTCTTCTGGGCAACAATCTTCCCGAATTGCCTTCCTGTGTCTTCGGGTCCGCTACAATGAAAGGTTGCCAGCACATGCGGTGCTTCGTTTTACGAAGTTTGTTCCTGAGGCAACTTTGGGTGACTTCGGAAAATGAACCGCCGTGTGTGCTTTAGTGCTGGCGACATTTCATTGTAGCGGACAGGAAGACATGGGAAGGCAGTTTGGGGAGATTGTTGCCCAGAAGAAGAGGTGATTAGTCGCCAGGTGACTAAATCCCCCCCGAATCTGTCCATGTGCCACAAGCCTAAATGTGTTCACTATAATGTAAATACCACATGAAAGCATGAAGCAGAGCATTGTGATATGACAACCTACTTCCTAATTCAGTCAGTGTGCTGTTGCAGCAGGAAAAAAAATAAGCTAAAGAACTCATCAACTTATAAAATGATTGTAAGAAAAAATAATATGGACTGTAGTAAAAGTTTTTTTTTTTTCTATCTGTAAATTTGTTGAGGAGAAAAAAAAATGCTGGTGCACACACTGGCTCCAATTTCCTCTCCTCTGCTATGTCACAGCATGCAAATGATCTCTCCGACTAGTCAGAGAGATAAGGACAGCTCAGTAAGCTATGGGGCGGGGCTTCACTCTGCACCAGGAAGAAGGGGAAAGAGCTGCTGATAACACAGAAGCCAGAGCAGACTTGCAGCAGGGACTAAGGTACATTAATCTGGGGGGCTGTTTAGAGCAAATTTACAGAGAGAAAAAAAAAGTTTACTTTTCCTTTAAACATCCGCTTATATATAATAGGATTCTTATCCAGAAACTGGTTTCTGGTGTCCAGAAAGTGCCAAACTATAGAAAGGTCATGTCCCATAGACTCCATTTTAAGAAAATAATTTGATATTTTAAAAGTGATTTCCCTTTTCTCTGTAATAATAAAACAGTACGTACCTTGTGCTTGATGGTAACTTAATTGCCTTAATCCATATTGGCGGCATGGCAAACCAGTTTGGTTTATTTAACGTTTAAATTATTTATAACAGACATAAGGTATGAGATACAAATACAGAAAGATCCCTCATCCAGAATACTCCTGGCCCCAAGCATTATGGATAATAGATCTTATACCTGTAACATTTATTTTCATTAAGATTTTCATTGGCTTAGATTGTCAATAAAAATCCTGTATGTTATAGAAGCAGAAGTAAAATAATTTAAAGTTCAGACAAAATGTGACATAAAGTTGATAGAGAGTGGCAATTTCAAGATTCAAGATTGTTTCCCAAAACAGTGGTTCTGATGTTTTAGTGATTTAAAAAAAAAAAAAAATTGACTGCATGTGTTAATTTGGAATGAAATAACATCAAGTCCTGTTCTTATTCTTCTGTGAGCCAAATCATTTTGTGTCACAATCTAAAATTAGGAAAAATGAAATAACCTTTTTTTTTTATAGTGTGGTAAAGTAAAAAATAAAAATATCTCATGACCTAACTTCAGACATATAAACAGTACATATATAATGAGAACTGAGAACCTGAAAGAAATCGTTAGGAGGATCTTACTATTAAACAGGGAACCTGGAGACAAATGAAAAATAGAATAAATAGCAGTGTGTTTATCTCAGTTTGTTTCTGAGCGTGTTACAGAGATTGCATGCGGTGTGAAGGATTCCATTGTTCAACAATATGTTTTCAAGCTGTTGTGCTAAACATGACTATTGGAGCTGGCAAACTGCTGCACTTTTGACAAACACATCTTTTTACATTATTTGCTCATTGTAACATTGTTCTGTAAATGAACCATTGGGAATCCAAAGAAAAAGGGAAACTGTAAGAGATAGCAACATTACAGGGTGCAATATAAATCATACAATTAGAGCCAAGAGCATCTCGAGATGAATATTGAGAGTGGGATGTATAATGAAAAGCCGAGAGAGAGAAGTACTCAGAAATGTAAAGACGCTGTTAAATAAAGTCAAAGGCAAATATTATGAATCAAGCTTTTTAATAAGTTGTTTTCTGTTTATACACAGTGACTGGCCTAGTTGCTTATGAGCAAACCCTTTCATTTAGAATAGATTTTTGTTCCAAACATATGAACCATATCCTTGATCACAAAAATAGCAGAGCTATAATTAAAAATGAGTTATTTGTTCAAAATGTGTTAGTAGAAGCTATACCAGGTACATGTAAGAACACTTTTTCAAGAGAAAATGATCAAAATTGCTTTCTGGTGTCATAAGACCCATCATTCCCTTGAAGTCTAATAAGAGGAGTCTTGTAGGATTTCTGGGTTCATCTTTTATTTTCTTATTGATCAGAATTTTCTACGCTCCAAGCTGCAATAAGTAAATCAACATGATTTAGAAAGAGAATTCATTTATTCGCAATGAGCTCCCAAATGGGCTTCCAACAATAGGGTAATGCCATCCAATATGGTGGCTCTCTGAACTACGTAATTTCCCTTTCACAACATCAACTATGCCTCTGGTGTGGGTACAATGACATGTTGTATGTGATGTCATTGTACCATGACTTGGTGCCATGTTTGCAATGAAGTGCCAGAGACCTGACTTCAATGACCAATTGATGGTCTTCCAAAGTTACTTGGTACACTATATTAACTGTTATTATTTCTAACTAAGGACTCATGGACCTGACAATATTTTTGTTTGATGTGTTATTTCTGTATTTGAAAAGTAAACATTTAATCAGTATCCTGTGGTAGAATTTTTGATTTATATTGTATGTATGAATAAACTCTTTATAAATTACTTTATCGAATTTATATCAATAACAAGAAATGACTGTTGGCTGCCATTTTCACCAAAAGGTGGCAACTATTCAATAGCTCATACTGTATACAGTTGATCCTTGAGCATGCTTCATGTCTCACTTCTAAATTATTCATAGCCCCTGTGGACCATAACATGATATGGCATGACATTATTGGCATTATTGAGCAGCGTGTGATGGATGCATGCTGAGAATAGGGCCCGGCTATAATAGACCCAGGGTATGATGTATCTTCCCAAAACAAACCACTAAAAAGGGAAGGAATTACAAGGAGAAGCTTAAATAAAGCTGGGAATTGAACTAAATTGGTTATTTGTATTGATGACAAATGTTACTCTTCTTAGCACAGAGTCGAATAAAACTGACAAATGCTAGCTTTAGAAAGAGAAATACTTAAGGCCTGTCTTGTTGAACAAAACAGTGTCAGTCCCGTATGCAATGGATTCTGAGAGTGAAACCATCATTTCACAGTAATATACAGACATTTTCTGTTTGCTTTTGAATTTTGCCTTGTGACCCCCTTTAGAATTCTTCCTGTTTACCATGCCATTTGTAGTTCTGATTGCGAGAATTAGCCTCTCTGCTAAGCTCATCCATGCTTTAACCTTCATACTGGCCTGTGGGGTTGGTGCAAACTTCTGTTTTTATAAATGTCCCCCACCCTACTGATATTGTCCTCAGTCTCCATGCACTATAGCAGCTCAAAATAAAGTGGGCTGCAGGATAGCCTGTGCCAATACCTTGTACAGAACATTCAAAGAAATTCAAGCAAAGGTAATTAGAGTATGTTTTCTCTCTAACTTAGCTTAGCAGCTAAAAATGAAACACATTTATCTTGCCTTGAAGCATAATTTCTGTGTGTGTTAATTATGTATTTTTCCACGTCCTTCCTGCAGTGAAAATAGACAGAGAATATTTGTAGCCAACGGGGTGTTAAACACATCTATATTCTGGCTGTTATGCACAGATAGAAATCCAGAATAGCTGTTTGAATACCAGGTCCATGCAGAACTAGCGTTAAAAAAGAGGAGGCACAGAGTAATGTAGGAAGATTATGGTTTTGACCCTATACATCACAGCTGCCAAACCGTTGCTCTTTTTTCTTTTATTGCTGAATAAAATGGGCTGGATATCCCAAGAAGACTTTAATCAAAGGGCAATTGCTCTGTCTGCTTGCCAATTGCCCTCCCCCTTTAGGGACGAAATGTTCATAAATAGGGGCCACTTTGTTGGTATGGTTTGTGTAGACATGGTCAGGGTTGACTGAGGTGCAGCAAAATATTCTAAATTGGGAAAGGTAAAAACTGCAGGAAAGCCAGAGTCTGGGGTGTGATTTCATACCAAAGAGACACTTTGTGGTGTTATTTACTAAGCCTAAAATTTATCCGGTTGGGCTTTTGGGACAAAAACTTGAATTTTTGGTGGAAAAAAAAGACCTTGAATTTTTAGAGATTTATTATGCCCCGATGCAGCAAAAAGTCCAAATTTGAAAATTCGCCATCTCAGTCCTGTTAAAGTCCTGTATTTGAAATATTGTGGTCTGCACCGGGTTTAGCCCAAAAATCTGAATTTTTCAGGGTTTTCAGGCAAAAACTAAAAAAAAAAAGTTTGAACGATACTGGTTTTCACTAGGTTTTATTGAGTCTTTCCACAATCCGATACATTCGGGTTATTTTATTTGTAAATAAGGTCAAATCAAGCATGTTTGGTTGTGGTTTTTAAAAAATAGAATATGAGATAAATTTGGATTTTAGCAACTAATCCCCTTCATGTACAGTATATATGGTTCACATATATGGTTTCCTCTTTTACTCTTTATCTTTTTATTTTTTCTACTTCTTGCCTTTTTGATGTTCTGTCTTCAAACTTTTCCCATTGTAGTATATGGTTTTCTCGTCATCTTTTCCTCTCTCTAGTGTCATTTACTGTATATTCTGCCCTCCACATTGCACATTTTCCGAATAACGGGCACATTCCACCATGATTGAAAAATACAAACAGATTATAGTTTAGAGCAAGTTTTGTGCCCATTAATAAACATCATCTTCTGTAAGAGATTGACTGTTCTTACCTGCAATCAAAGAAAATGGCATGAGTAATATTTAAAACGTGTTAACAATCTGATGTGAACCATTCATTAGTCAGCATTCCTGAGCTTTTAAGTGTAGAGTCTTTCCCCTTTCAAATGCGATCAATAGCTCATCTGATATTAACTCTTCTTTAAAAACAATAAGGTAATATAACTTGGAAAGAGGAGCTGAGCTGAGAAAGATGAATCAATAAAACTTGAAGTCTTCAAAAATCAATCTTGTCCAGTTTTTTTCTCCCTTTTATTATGTTTTAAAGATTATGATAATGCTGTGTGCTATATTACTGTAAAATGAATTTCTCTGTACATTTGATTTGGAAGGAATGTCTTGATGGATCATTGCCCTTTTGATGTCTTTCTTTATTGTTTAAAGGAAATGAGCATGGAGTGCGGAAAGAAGATTTGGAATTCAGCAAAGAAGTAACTCCCTTTAATACTTCACACTGTCCTTAACCTGATCCCTGAAAGAGAATAATTTTGCATTCAGGAAGACCTCTTCGATCAATGGCAAAGTGCTTTGGAGAGTTTACTTAATATAAGAGAACACGTTAGTTTCCACAGAATGCATAAATACTGCTGAGGTAAAAAAGAAAACTACTTGCTGGCAGGGAACATATTACAGATGACAGTCAGGGACATAGGATCAGCTCTGAGAAGCCCTGATAAAGCATGCAAACTTTACTTTCTCAAACTTGTCATTGTGACCCACCACCCACCAATTACTGGTCATTTCTGGAATTCTTCCAATGAACACATATTACAGTTGGGTGATTACAATACTGTATGATTGGGTAATACAGATAATTGCATACCTGCCAGGTGTCTGTTTACTATATGGACACTTGAGGGCCTGTGTCTATGGCAGCTTTAAGGATGAATGAAAATGTCTCCTGTGGGGCTAGATTGGTGAGGCCGAGGGGCGGGGGGTACATGAAACTCAGTGATTGACTTATGAGCAGTATACCAGATCTGTTTCTGTGAATGTGCCAATTGATGGCTGAGGGGCTGGGCTGAGGTCTGGTGCCTAAAACTACAATTTTGATCAGATTTTGTGGGTCAGATTTTTATCTTGCCATGCAACAAAATGCAACAGCACACACGATTTTGTAGGATTCTATGAATTTATTCCCCCACCACTGTAATGTAATGTCGGATCAGATAAAGTCAGATGGATTCTTTTGTTCATGCATTTACATCCAACTGTATGGGGGGTTATTTATTAAATGTCAAAATCGATTGAACTTTAACTCATAGATCAAATGTTTTAGAAAAAATATATAATCAGCGGATAAACCGGAACCGGAAAACTTGAATTGATTGAGTTTCCAGCGGAAAAAATTGATTGAGTTTTCGAGCAAAACCCACTGAAAAAAATCATGAACGCTATTAACATCTTCAAATGATACAAGGGACCTCTGCCATTGACTCCTACATGACTACTACAGGTTTTAGATGGTGTATTTTTGTATTCAAGCTATTTACAGGACCAGGGTTTAATAAATCTCAAAAAATTTTAGTTTTTTTTTATAAAAACCTAAAAAAAATTTAGTTTTTTAACCTGAAGAATTAATTTTTGACTCAAAAATAACTTTGAAAACTCAAAATTTTGCGGTAAACACAACTCAAACCATAATAAAACCCTAAGGGCAGATTTACTAATTTTTTTACTTCAAAATTCGACCTTCAAATTTTTTTTTTTCATTTTCATTGTTTAGTAAAAAGATAACAGAATATAGGTAGTGATGTACAGGTAATATCGTTCTATGCATTGACAAATGGAAACAACAATAAATATTGTCTTTCTTTAAACTTCAATCGGAAAATTGACCAAATAGGTAAGTTTTTTGTCGAATTTAAATTGTTCAAATTGTTTGAATGCATCGTTTGATTCGAACGATTCGAATGATTTTCAAAAAAAAAAATCGAATTTTTAAAATTCTAATTTAATTCAAAAATTCACTTTGACACTTAGTAAATCTTAGCTACTGGTTGGGGATCACTGCTTTAGATTGTGCAAGGACCCTCTAGATTGTGCAAGTACAACTCCCAGAATCCCATATAATGAGACTTGCACTATAGCAGAAAAACAGTTCAAGTGATATTATTTGATACAAACTTTTCTTACTTGCTAGCATATGCCTAATCTTTCCCAAAGTATACACAGCTCTTCCTCATTTGCTGCAAGATTGAATATTTCTCTCAACTTCCTCTGTTTATCTCTGAACTCTTGTTCTCAGGTCAGATATTGATAGAATACTGGTACTGAGCTGTCACTGTAACATCAATCCAAAGTGCACCAAATTCCCACAATAGCCTCTGACAGTGCAGCAGAATTGTAATGGACTCTATTTACTGCATGCCAGATAACCTCAAAAGACATAGAAATGTAACTCTTTCTGTAACTTCTTAATTAAAACTTTATTCACTGGAGACATTTTATGAGGTTAACAAACACGGGCCCAGCTTACATCATTGCATTTTGAGGTTTAATCTCTATTTATCTCAGTGGGTGCATTTAGAAATGGGCAGTGTAGAGTAGTCAAATATAGCATAGCATAGTCAGATCAATTTGATGGTGATGAAGCAGAGCAGGTACTTTTCTTATGTTGCTGGGGCATTTAAGTTCCCACTTGTGTAGAACTCAATACTACACATAGTTTGGTTAGTTTGGCAGTCACAACTGGAGGCATTCAGTGAGACATTCCATTTATAAAATGTCTATCTCAGACCAAGAGCTAATTCGTTGTAGGGATCAACAAAGATTTGTGATTACCCTCCACTAGGAAGAATCCTTGCTGGTTGCTCTTTCGGGATTTATCAAATACGGTGGAACCTCAATTTTACATCCCCTGATTTTGTTTTCCCTCAATTTACATTGTTGTTTTTTGGTTCCACCTATATATTATGCATAATACAGTTCCCTGATTTTTCATTTTACTGCATTTTACATAATTTTTTCTGGTCCCTGAAAAAACGTAAAAAGGGGGTTCTACTGTAATCCCAATTCTAATGTGGCACAATTTGTAGATTTTTCTCTTTCTGCAAAAAAACAGATGTTAGGCCTGACCTTCAAATCTCAACAAGAGATTGTTCCAATCTCAACAGGCCACAGCCTGTCAGTAGTTAGGATCTGCTCAGCACTTAGGGGGAGTGTTTACTAAAACTCAAATTTATCCCATTTTTCAATTAAAACAAAATCAACTTAACTTCCATCAACAGATTAAACTGATTTATCAAATAATCAGCTTGAAAAAGTCAGTGCAGGAAAAGTGTTGACGAAATCGTGCAACAATTTGAATTGAATGACTTTTTCTAATTTGACAGACCAAATCACTCGATTTATTGTAGTAATCTCCTGGAAACCCAGACTTTTGGGTTATAATAAATCTCTCAAAAGTCTTTTCCTATACAAATTTGAGTTTTACCCCTAAAAAACTATCAAGGCTTTCCAAAGAGGTCCCCAAGTGTGCCTCAAAAACCCATTGGGTGAACTTGCAGGGCACTTAAGACTTATGTAGCATTACACTGTGGAGTTGATCTTGGAACCTTGAACCTTTGTCAAGGGCTGTTTACCCCCAAATCATAGGCCTGCTCATCTGCTCATTGAGTCCCATAGTATTGGAGAAATACTCAGCAGCACATTATGGCTAAGGACAAAACATCCCAATGATTTTCAAAGGCACTGAACTTCAATCTTTAGTCTGTTTGCGTGTCTGCTCCTTCTGCCCAGTGAGACTGCGTCTTTACCTAGTACTTCTCAGCCCATTATAGCAAATGAGAAAATATGTTCCTGGGGATTTTAAGAGGTGATTATCATGATTATTTGGTCCATTTGTCTGGCAATTCTGGGTAAATGACACCTACCTATCTGAGACCGTGGCTTTCCATAGTCTTGGAGAGTCAGCAGATTGTGCAAAGGCAAAATATGTACCACAACTTTAATATTTATAGAATATTAGAGCACATGTTCAGTGTAAATAATGTATAATAATCCATCTGATCAGCTTGTTGCCTGAATAAATGGATACCATATGAGGGGCATACAAGTGCATGGCCACCTGTACATTATTCCTCTTCACTTCCTTTTGGCCTTGCAATGGAAACATTTTTTCAGAGCCATTAATCCTGAATCCACTGGCATCATATGATTTTTGGCCTGAACAGCCCCACAAATGGCTGCTGAGTTAATCTGGTCTAATTTTTAGGGGCAGATTTACAAAATTCACGTGAATAATTTGAAGTTTGAACAAATTCGATCGAATTCCGATCGTACGATTTTATCTGACATTCAAATATGCAAATTTGGCCACTTTGATCATCGAATACGCAAAATTCGAGCATATTGAATAGATCGAATAATTGAATATTTAATAATTCAACCATTCGATGATCGAGGTACTTTAACTTTAAAATTTTATTCGACTGCCTACTTCGCCAGATTGAACCTACGAATTGCAATAGAAGCCTATGTGAAGCCCCCATAGGCTTTTTTCTATCACCTTTATCACTTTATTCTATCACTCTAATACCATTCATACGATCGAACGATTCGATTGTTCAAATCGTATGAATTTTTCAACGATCGAAGGGAATTTCACGATTTTTTAGTGAAATCGAACGATCAGTATACGATTTTTGCGAGAAGGGTTAACTATTCGATAAGCATTCGATAGTCGAATTACTATTGAATTTTGGACGAATTCGAGGGCTAAAAGCCCTAGAATTAGTGAATAATGATAAATATGCCCCTTAGTGAACCAACAATCTAGTCAAAAGATGTATTCATACCATGAAATTGATTTGCATCTTTGCTGAAGCTTTATCACTTTTTTGTGCACTTTTTGTCCATCTGCTATCGTCAGCTTTATGTGGTATGTTCAAAAGTTGTAACTGTAAGTTATCTGTGTATATGTATACATATCTACTGCAGTGTAGCCATAAAAACATTGGTCTGTAGGCAAAAAAACACAGCTGATAAATGATAAATTCAATAGAATTTGAATGGAAGATGTCCCTGAAGATGTTTCTTAACATTGTGATTTCCGCTGGTTTTTGTATAATTATTTTGTGTAATAATAACAATAAATTTAAGTTTTCACAGCTACAAATCAATAAAGAGTTTTTGGCACATTAATCATACGTTTTGAATTGACGCACACATGTAGCGAAGTTTTTTGGTTTCAACTTTAACTGGGAAGAATTTTTGATTTTTTTCCCCATGGATGGAAGTTACTGTGACTTTGTTTTAATAAAAACATTTGATTTTTTAGTTAATAGTTTTAGTAAATAATCTCCCAAGTGTTGATTATAAGCCTGTAAAGCCTGAGTTCAAAGGACATTTAAAATTATGTATTATTATGACATTATAAATTATGATATAACTACTGCATATACCAATGCATACATTCTGTATGCATTTTGCTGTTTTGCTTTCTTGCTGTTTGATATTTTTCTTAAAGTTTTGTGACATTTTGTATTTCTATGCTTAGTTAGCGGTCCGTTCCTTTAGCAAGACAGAGAGAACAATAATGTCAAACTGAATTCCTTTCTGGACAGAATGCTACCATCTATTTTGTGCCTTAGTAGCCCTGCAGAAATGAAAACCATATATCCCTGTGGATTATTCCAGATGGCATGTGGAGTGCATTTTATGCCAAAAAAATGCATGGTTTAGTGTAAAATAGCTTGCATATTGAGCATACTTTAAAGTAGGGGAAGATGTGCAATTTTTGCCCATTCAGGTTGATTGGACTTTGCAAAATAAATGTTTTCCCATAAATAATGTATTATAATTAGAATTGTTGCTTTATTTGAAAAGAATAACTAAATGCTAACCCAATAGCTTGTTATGGCATATCCTGTCCAGGGGAAGCGTTACTGGCCCCTTATCTGAGATCAGCAAAAGGAATGGAGGATCATTCTGGACATCTGGGCTTTGAATCTGCACTCAGCTCTAGAACTGGATAAGACCATTGTTTTATTATAAATATCAAGTAAATGAGAAATACTATGTTAATTATAGGGCTCAATTACAACCACGAGTGCAGTGTGCGACAATATTGTGGACAAGTGTAGAGTTTCTCCACACTTTGTATTACAGCACATGCCCCAGATGCTAACACAATTCACACAATTGCACAAATTGCTTTAGGGATTACACCATTGCGTTATGGATTAGTGTACATGCATTGGGGATATGTCATTACCAGCACACTGACATATTTTGAACTTTGTGCTCGATTTGTTGAGTGCCAGTTTGCTGTTCCTATTGATGTAGTACCACTTTTATTGTATAAAAATATTTGCTTTGTAAAGTACTTCTGCATCTGCTTCAACATTCATCCCCAGTTGGGTGGACTAATTGAAAAGTGGGTGATTCCACAGCTGCCTATAAACAGCTATGCATTGGAAGTCATAATAAAATCCTAAAAATATATTTAAAAAAATTCCAGAATGTCCTCAACCCAACTTAAGGAAGATATACAGTATATAAGAAAAGCAAGAATGTGCTAGTACATTATACTCCTTAAGAGATAGAAGCAAAGGGCTGATAAATTGCAAATTCAAATGAAAAAACCCTATGTGTTCCACTTCCTGCTGCTGAGTTTCCCCAGCTGTGCAGGGGAGCTGATAGCACTCAGCACACTGCACTGCAGTATAGGAACCAATCGGAAGCAAGGCTGACCTCATATGGAACTGAAGCCTGGCTATGGCTGTGTGACTGCAGCCTATTATTTGCTATCCCCTTAACTTATTGAGTACTTATATTGACCCTTATAGAAGCATAAATATTCCTGGAATGAGGTCCGTAGCTGCCTTCTGCAGAGTTTATGTGTATAACTCTTTAGCATTATATTAAAGAAAAAGTATACCCTGAAAATGAATACTTGAGCAACAGATTTATATCAAATTAAGTGACATATTAAAGAATCTTACCAAACTGGAATATATATTTTAGTAAATATTGCCCTTTTACATCTCTTGCCTTGAACCCCCATTTCATGATGGTCTGTGTGCTGCCTCAGAGATCACCTGACCAGAAATATTTCAACTCTAACTGTAACAGGAAGAAGTGAGGAAGCAAAAGACACAACTCTGTCTGTTAATTGGCTCATGTGACCTAACTTTATAGTTTGTTTGGTATGTTTGTGTGCACCGTTGAATCCTATGATCCCAGGAGGCTGTCCTTATTTTTTAAAATGGGTATTTTCTATTTATGATTACCCAATGGCACATGCTACTAAAAATGTGTATTATTATGAAAATGGTTTATTTACATGAAGCAGGGTTTTAAATATGAGTTGTTTTATGCAATATCTGTTTACAGAGACCTACATTGTTAGGGGGTATAGTTTTCCTTTAAGGACAAAGCAAACACACTGACTAATTTTATAAAACTTACAATGATTTCATTTAACTCTTTAAACCATCTTGGTATCACTTAATCACGAAGCCTAAAGGTAAATAGTTTTGTATGCTAATGCCCTTGCTTTGAATTCAGCTATAAAAATACTATCACCTCGTCGGCATAAGGCTGCCTGTGCAGCTTCTATTGTTTTGCCATATGGAAATTACGGATGCAACTGATTAATCTTTTTTAAGATTTTCTGAGTGTAAATGCATTTCTAATGAGAGCCCGTTTTGTTAAATAAATGTGCAATATTAGCAACACAGAGGAGGCGGGAGGTGGCAAGGGGGACACGAGGGGGAGGAAAATTTAATTAAAAGAGTTTGATTTAAATGTACAAGATTTCATTGATTTAGATGCTAATGGGCAGCTACTTTTGCAGAATTTAACAGAGCTTATGTAGTGAGTACAAGTAAAAATAAGCTCTTCACATTTCTCTTTAAAGAGAGATTAATACCTGTGATAGGCAGACTGTCTGTCCTCATGGGAAATATTAATCATTGAAACTCTCCTGATATCAAATGTTGGCTTGCAAATCTGCCTTTCTTCTCTGCTGAGTAGAGGCACAAATCCAGTTAATTCACATTAATCTTTTACTTTTTTGTTGTTCTTTTCCTTCCTGTGAGAAAAACTCATGTAATGGTGCGGCGGGGACGCCTGCCGCACCATCAGTGGGGACGCCTGCTGCACCATCAGCGGGGACGCCCGCCGCACCACCTCCTTCTGCCGGCATCTTCTAAGTGCGCGCGCCGCAAAAACGGGCATTTTTGAAATACTCTTTGCCCGTGATAGGATTTCTCCTGGTGCCTCTGCCTTGAGCCTTGTGCTGTTTAGCTTCTGTCCGTCTGTTTCCTGTGTTTGACCCTGCCTGGCTATTGACTATTCTAATCTCCGTAACCTGACCTGTGCCTGATTCCTGACTACCGATTCTGCCTTATCCTATCTGATTAATTACCCGGTTTGACCCTTTGCCTGCCTGACAACTCCTAGCAATCTGCCCGCCTCGACCCGGCCTGTTTGACCACGAACCTGCCTATCCCTGTCTGTACCGTGACCATCGGCCTTAAAGACTTTTACTACAGTCGTTCCCCATTGCCAGCCAGAACTCCTGCCCTGCACCTCTCGTTTAAGTCCAGGTGGCATCTGAGTAGCTGAGGGCTCCTCCCGAAGCCAAAGGCGGTCACACTACTGGTGAAGCACGAGCCGAGACCAGGGTGCTTGGTGTTTGTTCTGGTATTGGGTGCCGACCGTGACACTTCCATATTCTAGTCTGATTATGTGCACATTGGTAAAGTGTTCTCTGACAAGTCTTACATCAAAATATTACAATTAACTTCTATATGGGCAGTATACATAAGGAGAAATTCTTACAATCCATAAGATCCATACACCTCTATAACCATGATGCAACAAATTCACACAGGTTCACCCTAGCCATATTAGTGATGTTAGGTCTGCACTGTGCCAAAAAGTATACAGACACTTGCTTGTCTAAACTATCATTCCAGAACCAGGGGTATTAATATGATGATCTTTCTCTGTTGCTCTTTGCCCTAAAGTGTTCTGGGAAGACTTTCCACTAGATGTTGGGACATTGTTGGAGGAATTTGCTTTTATTCACATGTAAGCAGCTGCCAAATTATGTTGATCATTCCTGACTAATTCCAGTTCATCCCACAGCTGTTTAGCTGTGTTGTGGTGAGGCCAGTCTTGCTACATCCACTCTTATCTCTGTAAACCAATGCCGTACAGACATTACTTTGACCTTTTCGACCAGGTGTCCTTAACCTTTTTAACCCGTGAGCCACATTTATTCAAATCTATAAAGAGCTGAGGAGCAACACAACTATGAAAAAAGTTCCTGGGGGGGTGCCAAATAGTGGCTATTTGTTAGCCCGTATGTGGACTAGCAGTATACATAAAACTCTGTTTGGCAGTACCCATGTTGTCATGCAAGAAAAATTTGCCTCCAAGCTAGGAATTCAAATATAAGCACCTTCTTTAAGGCCACTGAGAGCAATATCCAATGGGTGGGTGAACAACATGTTATTGTTTTAGACATTACTCTGAGGTTATTATCTTGGAGGACTATACCCAAACTGTTGACACAACATAGGAGAAATTGTCAAGAGTGTCATCGTATGACACAGTGGCACCTGTGCCAGCAATGATGACTGTTGCTTAGTTGTTTATAATATTCCACATAGTGTAGCTACCAAGCTGTCCAGATTCTCTTTCTGTCAATACATGAGATCACAGCAGACAGTATGGGATGAGCTTCTTATCAAATGAATTCTGTTGCAGAAATCCAAGCAAGAGCAGTTCCACTCACAACCCCCTCCTTTAAGCTCCCAGCCCAAACCATGACCTGTTAATTCAAAGAATCACAAGTTTTGCAAGTTCTGAAGTATTTCTTATAATATATTACTCACATAAAAAGAGCACTATTGGTTCATGATCTACAGTGAATGATTTGGTATTCACAACACTTTAAAATCTATTTGATGATGTTACATGGACAAAGTATTGGCATTACCTAGATGTAATGCTCACCAGTACTTCTCCCCAATGCTAAAAGAATGCTTCCCATAGTGGTGCCTCCTGGAATCACCTATTCATGAGCTTAAATGTTTGCGTTCTTATGCTGGCAGGTGATAAAACAGGGTACTAACCCTCGTGGCTAGCAATATAATAATACATAAAAACATAAATAAAAGTTCAGGCAGTGCACTACTGCAGACTAGTACAGACTGGCTAAGGGACTAAATATTAAAATCTGGACCATCTGTATGAATTTTTTTTCTCAGTATGGTTAAAATAAGATGTTAAATGGTCAAAATATCAAAAAGGAACTCTCGGTATTCTCAATAATGATGATTGTTCCTGTGTAATTTTTGTGGAGGTGGACGAATAATTATTTTGCAGCTGCTAAGAGAGATGGAGATTATTCTTTTGGCCAGATGTTTTAATTGCCCATTCTGCCATTTTGCAGACAATCCATGGTTCTCTTGCCTCCTAAAGAAATTTGCATGCTTGTCAGTAAAGAATTGTAGTGCTTCTAGGTACCACAGATGGAAGCATCAAGGTTCTTCTACTTTTAACAAACTCTTCTTCATAAACTTGTTACTTATATGTTAATAAGGAGAGTTTGTCCCTGTCTGGTTACATATAGAAGCTTGTTCATTTAATTTCTAACTGGCGATAGTAACTAGTGATGGGCGAATTTATTCGCCAGGGGCGAATTCCTGCGATTCGCTGCTGGCGAATAAATTTGCGAAACGCCAGCGAAATTTCGCCTGCCGAAAATTCGCCGAAATTCGCGAATTTTTCGGCGAAGCGTAACTGGGGAGATTCACCCATCACTAATAGTAACTATTGATTGACAGCTATGGATTACGGGACTAGGGCATATTTTACCTATGTAACTGTATTACCCTTCTTTATATTCGAATACTTCTCTTGGCTTGGTGCTTGAATGCTATTTTTAATCTTCCTAAGGCTTTTCTGGAAGTGAAAGCGAAGATAAGGCAACAAGAGGAAACAAATATATCATAAAATTGACAGCAAAAAAGCCTAGATTTAAAGGAGAATGTCTTAAATGCCTGCCATGTGCTGATTTCACATTCCATGACAAATGCAACCTAACACAAATACATATTGCTATTTATGTGCCAGTCGATAAAATATAAATTAAATATTAGCATTGCCTATTTTTCCTTCTCATTCTGAAAGAAGACAAACATGCTGGATTATTTTGTAGCTTCATATATTAAGATGGTGATTTCTTGCCCTGTTTAAATTAGAGTTCCTTCTTTCTGTCATGTTGCCTGACAAAATTAGGCATCCAAACCAGACCGAATTGTACCAAGCAAGTGCCAAGAACTTTGTAAGAAGTTTATGTTTTTTGTACTTTCAGTCTAAGGCATGTACATAACAAGCAGTAGTTTAGATACAGGTTGTTGACATCCTTTTCTGAATTTAAAGATTTTAGTTTTTATTTATGATCCTCCATGGGAGCTGCAATCCCAGTATTTTTGCTATCCAATATATTTAATTTTTAAAGCCACTGTTGTTGAGTTGAATAAATCTGCTTTTTATAATCTTGCTTATTGCCTGCTTACCTTTGAACACTGGATTTAGTGTACTAAAGAAGAATAAAATTCCTTTGTACTACTTGGCTCTTCTGCAGAGGACTTCCTTCTGGACCATACTACCTACATACCCCATTAGTAGAGGGGTTGGAGGGCAGTAGCTTGACTTCCTTTATCAGGCTCTAAAACCGTCTAGCTGGTAATGTGCAGTTAAAGCCAGAACTTGCTTTGCTAGGAAAAGGCAGAAGCAGACTTGATTTCTCCGGTCACGGAAAACCAGAACTAGATCTTTAAGGGGTAGATCAAGGTCGAATTGGAAAAGTTTTTTAGCTGAATCGAATTTCAACATATAGCATGTACTGTCTCTTTAAAAACTCCGAATGGCTGTTTTAGCCTATGGGACCTCCAAGAACCAATTTAGAGTCATTTTATGGACTTTGAAAAATCTAAGTTTTCTTTTAAAAAAACTTTGAATTGAATTTGATCGAATTCGATCCGAATTAAATTTTTTCACTCAAAGTTAAAAAATTAGATTTTTAAAATACATTTCAGTTGGTCACTTTTTTATTCAAATTTCCAGTTTATGGGAGTTTAGAAGAACAATCACTTACCAAAGCAGAACTGTCAGCGAAAAATAATCAACATGACCTATAGGAAACTTTTAATGTATATTAATATATTGAAAAGAAATTTTTTAGTGTCAGTATCACTTTAAGGTCTCTATAAAGAGGAAATTGACAATTTCCATATAGACTATTTATAGCCAATGATTACAAGTCATGTAAATGTTCATGTTGTAAAATGAATATGTTTCTCATTAAAACTTGGTAACTATCCATCCAGTATTTTTCCACTGTAGATATCACACTTTTCATTGGATTACATCTGTTTTCTTTTAGTCCATTGAATGATACAGGTAAGAAATTCTAGAATGTATCTGAGGGCTTTCCTGTTTATTTACTATAGACTAGTTTTTCTGTTCTCATTATATAGTGATTTCTGTTTTTACATAATGAAAGAAAATATACTAATACAAAGTTTTGTTGGTTTATCATTTGTCAGGCAATGTAGCAGAAGTCAAGTTCTTCTCTGGGTCTGTTAATCAGTTGATATCTGCTACGTTATTATTTAATAAATGTATATTGAAAACTTGTTTATAATAATATTTTCATTAATTATGGAAAAAACATTGTTTTTGGGTGGAAAATCCCTTTAAATATGAGTGTTTATGTCATTGTCACTCTTGAAGTGAACTGAAGTCATTATTCTTTACTACTACTTTGCAAATATTCAGATATCAGTGTTGCATTTATACTGAGAAATCACAATCCCCTGGCATCATTATATATTGATTTTTAATGCACCCTTTCTCTCAAGCTTCATCTTTTTGATATTGATTTACATAATTCATTTTTTTGAAACTGTACTTGCTTTGTTTGCCAATTAGGTTTTCACTTTCCATTTTAGCTAACTTTGTTATTTGTTTAAATTTCCACTGTTTCTAAATTACTTTTGTCTCCCCTCTGACTTCTGACTGATATATGATTTTTGGTATTCGAACATGAAACTTAGAAAAGAAGCCTATGGGGGGTTCCTATAGGCTTCTATTGCAATTCGGTAGGTTCAATCTGACGAAGTAGGCAGTTGAAGAAAATTTTAAAGGGGAAGCACTTCGATCATCGATTGGTCGAATGATCAGATATTCGATCATTCGATCTATTTGATACGATCGAATTTTGCATATTCGATGATCAAAGTGGCCAAATTTGCATATTCGAACATTCGATAAAATCGTATGATCGGAATTCAATCAAATTCGATTGAATTTCGAATCCTTCACACGAATTTAGTAAATGGGCCCCATAGTTTTTCCTCTTTATAGATTGCTGGTAAAGCCTCATCGTGAGTAACTGCAGGTTTTGACCCCAGTCTTTAAGAAAGATATTGATGAGCTGGAGAGATTGCAGAGACTTGCAACTAGACTGGAAAAGAAATGGAACAATTGAAGACTGGGTTATTTTCTCTGGAGAAAATACACATGAGAGGGGACATGATTATGCTTAGATGACATTACAGACATTATAGACAGATAGAGGGTTAGTGAGGTTGTTGAATGTCCTGCCATGTGATGTTGTAATGGCTCATTCTATTAATGCCTTTAAGAGTGGCTTGGATGACTTCTTGAACAAGCATAATATCCAAGCCTATTGTGATATTAATATCTACAGTTAGTATATATAAACATATCAGTATATATATGCAGAATATAGCTTATGAAGAAAGTGTATTGATAGGTTGTTATATGTATGTGTACACAGGGTCGCCATCAGGGGGGCACAGAGGGTACTCCTTTACCAGGCGCAGGCCTGTAGGGGGACCAGCTGTGCTGCATTTTTTAAATATCCGGGCCCCTCTGGATTGTTTTTTTAATACTGTATAGGCCCCTGCCACCAATGCTTTTAAAAAAATATTCTCTAGGGGGGAACGTTTTTTTTAATATTCTCTGGGACCCCAATTTTTTTCATTTGCTAGTGGGGCCCTGGCTCCAATGTTTAAATATTCTCTGCGGCACCAATTTTTTTTAACTTGTAAAAAAAACTTTTTTTTTTAACTTATAAGGGGTGCCCTCGTCACTATTTATTTGTTTTAACTTGTAGGGGGACCCTGACCACCAATTAAAAAAAAACTTTTATGGGTGCCACAGTTTTTTTAACTTATAAGGGGGTCCGACCATCAATCGCTTTTTATAACCTGTGTGGTTTTTTTTAACTGTGGTGTGGGCAATTGTGTTGTACTGGGCAAAAATGTGTGCTGGGCCCCGTGATTTGTAATGGCGGCCCTGTGTTTATATATATATATGTTCACATGGGTTAATTAGGAAGTTTTTAAACTTGATGATATTTTGTATATTGTATATTGTATAACTATGTAACTAAGTAAAATTCTATTTATCCTTGTGTATAGAATTAAAGGGCCAGTAACATCAAATTTATTTTAAAAATAATTAGTTAGCATACATAAAAAAAATCACCAACACAAATTTTACTTTATACAACACAAAGCCTTTATTACTACTTCCCCTCGTCTTCATAAAAGGTGACAGGGCCGCCATCCATCCTGTTGCACTCGATTTCTCCTCCTGGCTATTTAAGTGACAGCATGTGAAGCTGTGTGGGCTGGGAAGAGCAACAAGGGAGTGAACTGAGGAGCCCCTGGACTTTGCACATTTGCAAATCGATCCAGCTGGCTCCAACTTACCCCCAACTGAAGGCCCCTCCGACCACAGCTGCACTCACTTCCCCGGGGTGGGAGGGTTTGAAACGCCCAGTGGCGGATGAGAAGAAGTGGCCGCTGCAGCCAACATTAATCTGCTGCTCCCACCACCGCCTCCACTACCACGGCTTCTTCCAGGGTCCAGGCTGCTGCTTCCATCTATAGTGCAGCAGGACTGGGAGACTTCAGTAGTGGAGGCAGAGGCTGTGCAGGGAGCAGAGCAGGAGTGACCAGGGCAGAGAGCGGTGGAGGAGGAAGGGGGCCCCGCCAGTAGCTGATGAGGAGAAGTGGCCGCGCTGCCATTGATCCACCCGGTCAGTCGATGATGATAAGAAGATTGATCTGATGCTCCCTTCACCGCCTCCACTACCACCGCTTCCTCCAGGGTCCAGGCGGATTCTTCTCATTTATAGTGCAGAAGGAGTATAGGAGGAGGAGGGGGCCCTGGGCAGTCACTGCATTGTGTCCCATCCATGAGGATGAGGCATCCATGTTTCTCCTTCACACACTGTCACTGGAATAGCCAAGAGGAGAAATCGAGCACAGCAGGATGGATGGCCGCCCTGTTGCGTTTTCTAAAGACAAATACAAGAGATCCTCTGCACTCAACCCATTATCAATATATTTAAGACATTGAGACATTTTGTGCATAAAGCTACTAAAAAATGCCTTATCCTTTAAACAAAACAGGGATTGTTTTTCCATATATTGCAATATATTTAAGCTGGCCAACTACTCAAACTCATCCCATATCTGGCCAGTCCTACTCTCAAATTGCATCTGATTCATTAAGAATTCTATTACTTCATTATACATTTTACAAAGGGACTAAGTTTTACCTGCAACTTACTTGCTGCTTTCAATGTAAAGCTCCTAAACTTGGTTGCCCCTTTATTAGACACCAGTGGAATCACCCGATTATAGCTGCGAAGGGTGGGGGTTATAACAAGGAGCTGGTCACTGCTCCAGTATAACTATAACAAACAAGGGAAAGTTGTGCTCACCACTAATTCTTAAAACCATTAGGTGGGGGGTGCAATGAGGCTGTGACCACAAAATACATATAGACAAATACAAGAGGTCCTCTGCACTCAACCCATTATCAATATATTTAAGACATTGAGACATTTTGTGCATAAAGCTACTAAAATGCCTTACCCTTTAAACAAAACAGGGATTGTTTGTCCATATATTGCAATATATTTAAGTCATCCCATATCTGGCCAGTCCTACTCTCAAATTGCATCTCAGTCATTAAGAATTCTATTACTTAATTTCTGAAGAGGAGCAGTAGTGGAGTTATTTGGGATTTTAAAGTATAATTTGTGTTGGTGTTTTTCTTCGGTGTCTTAAATTTTTTAAACATTTTTTGTTACTGGTCCTTTAAAGGGTTTGACCAGAAATAACGACTTTTTCCAGTTACAGTCTATTTTCTATTTGTAACCATTTTTCTAATGAAGTGTTAAGTGTAATTTTTCTCCTTCTAAAGCAGCTCTGGGAGGGGTCGCTGACCTCCCCAATTGCTCTAAATTATACATTTAAGGGCCCTTACACACAGGCGTTTTGGACCTGCGCTCCCCTGCGTTGCGTTTGGCTGCGTTCAGCCGCAGGGGAGCGCAGGTATAGACGCACCTCATTCTTTTCAATGGGCCTGTACTCACGAGACGCGTGTAAGCGCCGAACGCAGGTTCAGACGCAACATGCTGCATTTTTCCTGCGTTTGGCGCCTACATGCGTTTGTGTGAGTACAGCCCCATTGAAAATAATTGAGTGCGTCTATACCTGCGCTCCCCTGCGGCTGAGCGCAGCCAAACGCAATGCAGGGGAGCGCAGGTAAAAACGCCCGTGTGTAAGGGCCCTTATGGATACATTTCTTGTCTTTGTCCCTGCTGAGCAGAATCTCTAGGTTTCATTACAGGCAGCTGTTAGAATTGATACAATAGTTGCTAATACTCCAGAGATGTTGCTCTGAAGTGTATCGACTGAATGTTGCAAAATTGTAACAGTTTGAGTCTGCGCCTGAATTACTGAGCTGCCAGACTCATATACCAGAGACACCAACATTCAACTTTAAACTTAGATTTTGGAAAAAAAGTAAAAAATAAATCTTTATCTATGGAGAACAATCTGAAAACCACTGAACAGAAAAAAGTTTGAAGGTGAACACCCCCTTTAAACTTAAAGGAAAAGTAAACATTTTTTTTTCTATCTGTAAATTTGCTCTAAACAGCCCCAGTACCTTAGTCCCTGCTGCAAGTCTGCTCTGGTTTCTGTGTTATCAGCAGCTTGTTTCCCCTTCTTACTGAGCAGTCCATTTGCATGTTGTGACATAGCAGAGAGGAAGAAGGAGCCAGTGTGCGCATCACCAGCAGCTTTTTTTTTCTCCCTGAACCTTTACTATAAATTACAAATGCCACAACATACTTCCAATCTAATAGTAACACATTCCACTGTACCCTAAATGATTAGTAAACTAGTTTCCCCCAGCATCACTAAAATTTCTTGCATAAGGCTCTGAGCATTCACTGTATTGAACAACTCCCAGAACAGGCTGCCATTCTGATTCTAAATAAAATCCCCACTTGCCATTCTAACTGATAATAAATCAGCTCCCTCAGCCTCATCAACAATCACTTGCACAACCACCATAGTTAATCTATGTCAGTATGCATAAATGAAAAAAGAAAAAATCAAATAGCTTTGTACAAAAATTTATCAGTAAAGGGACACATGAATGAGTTAATCAAACTCAGTAAAAAATCAGCTTTATTCTTTACATAACCAGACAAAAGATCAGGCATAGCAATCAATAGCATTATAAAATGTGTTATAAATTGAGAAAGGGCTGTTACTTTACCTACAGTACATCAGCAGTGTCAGAGAAATATTCCTCTCAGTGCTGCTGTGATATGGACAGAACCAGAACGAGCAGGGAGTGCACATGAGGAGAGAAAAAAAAGCTGCTGGTGCTGCACACACTGTCTGGTCTCTGCTATGTCACAGCAGCAAATGATCTCCAGGACTAGTCACAGAGATAAGGACAGCTCAGTAAGCTAAGGGGCTGGGCTTCACTCTGCACCAGGAAGAAGGGGAAACAAGCTGCTGATAACACAGAAACCAGAGCAGACTTGCAGCAGGGATTAAGGTACATTAATCTGGGGGGCTGTTTAGAGGAAATTTACAGATAGAAAAAAAAAACGTTTACTTGTTCTTTAAGAGATGGGATAGCCGGTAGTTCAAGCTCACATGAGTCTGCAGCTTTCTTTTAGAGGAGTAACTGCACACAGACACCATGCTTCTCTTGCTTCAAGAAGGCAAAACTTTATTAACACTTCTGCAGTAACAGACTAAGATCATGTTACATGACACTGTGTCCAGGGTCAGACTGGCACCGGGAAAAAACTCATGGGCCCCGTCTAGAGTTGCCACCTTTTGTAAATGTTTTTACCGGCTGGCGGGGGGCAGGGTCACAAAGGGGCATTGCGCGACATCAAAAGGGGCGGGGCGTGATGTCATAGGGGGTGGAGCCACATCGAGCGATCGACTGAAGACGGCGAGAAAGGTACGTTTTTACTGGAACTAAGGCAGGGTAAGGGCCTTTTTTAAGTGGTATTACAAATTTACCGGCAGCTACATTGCCGGTAAATTTGTAATACCGGCCCTGGCCTTGGCTGGTGTTTTGCCGGCTAGGCTGGTAAAATACCGGTTGGGTGGCAACCCTAACCCCGCCGGGCCAGACCCCTCTCACTTTCTCCTGTCCCTACCAAAAAAAAATCTTGCGGCGTCACTTGCACATGCATGCCATGCGGCTGTGTCTGCGCATGCCTGCTCGAGTGGGTCCAGAGGGGGCCCTCGCTCCCCACTCCCACCCTGACTGTGTCAGTATAAGATTATTATGGGAACTGTCTGAGAGCACACATATTAATAGATATTTTACCAGTCTTCCATGGTTCATTTGGAATTTTTACCTAACATGTAGCCAGGAGCTGCTGTTTAGCTAGTGCCAGACTGGTGATGGTTTATTTTGGGGGAAATTTAATGTGTATTTTTTTCCTGCTGAAATATCAGAGACAACAAGTAAGTTAACAATACAGCTGTGATGAAGACTGCTATATTGCCTTACCTGCAGATAAGAAAAGGGACGGCCCTTAGATTACAATATAAATACTGAAAGCCTTTTGGCAGCTAAGAAGAAGTAATCTGACTTTACTTGCATATTAAACAAGATCTTCTATGGAAATATCATGGTCTCATATCTGCTTTTAGCAAACGAGGTGCTGATCAGCTGCAGTTTCTTTGCTTAGAAACCAACATAAATCAGACTTTTCTGTTATTGTTATTCCAGATTTCAGGTTAAAAAGAAACTGCCATCCAATATTGCTACATATGTTATTGGCATTGCAATTGGCTGCTGTGTACTGAAACTCACCACTCCTGCTTCTCTCTCCAAAATCCCATTGGAGACTGGTATTCTTCTCTGCTGCATATGTCCATTCTTCATATATACAATACCAGACTCTCCAATTCCCCAGTGGGACATATGCTGTTCAGGGATGGGGAGTCCATTTATACAATATTGCACATTATATTAAAATATTTAATTCCAAACATGCTTCTTCGGCACCCACTGTATTTTTCTCTGTTTACGCCTACTAGATTAAAAGGGTTAATGTGCGTGAGAGTCTTTTTCTCCCGAATTCTAATAGTTCATCATCTGTCATATTGATGCCGGTAGCAATCCAATTTGACTGCCTATAACAAAGAGGGGCTTTTCATTTTGCCTTGATATAAAGTATATTGCTTTTTTGCCGTGGGGAGCATTTATGCAATTACACTGAGCTGTAATAAAGGAAATGAAGATTTAGCCCTAACCTACAGCTAAATTGCAATTAAGGCACCAGCTTCCTTGACAGGGAACTGATAAAGGGAAGGGAGTCCCTCTGTAATCAGAGTTGTCTGTGATAGGCGGCTGTGTTCTGTCTTGAGAGAGGGTGAACAAAATATGTTGTTATTGCTTTGTAAGCTGAAAAGAAGTTGCCTTTTATCATTCTTTCATTTTGTCCATGTTCCTGTTGTCTGTTTGACAGACTCTGTGCTATGGAATGTTAGGGGATTGGAATTATTTGGGTAGCACTGGGGCTCAAAGCAGTTTGTAGATTAAAGGATTTGGATATGGTACAAGGGGTACCATATCAGAGCAAGATCACTTAACTTCTAGGCCAACTACTCTTCCAGTTATAACCGTTCCATATGATGGTGTACTGGACAACATGAGAAGAAAGCGGTGCTACACATAACCAAAATAGATAACTCACCAAATTGAATCAGTGGTCCAGATGCACCAGCCCCAGACCCTCAGCTTGGGGAGCAGTAAACTGATACATAGAGATAAATTGAAATGGGCCATCCGGATATCCATAGGCCTATGGAGATGTTTATTTTTAAAGTTATTGCTTTTACTTATCTAGTGCCTGAAGGGCCATTTTCTGTTTATCTGCATATACTGGACACAACACCGTTATTGGCTAGCAAAAATTCTGATTTACTGACGGGCGCTGGCTTAACTTCACTTGCGAAGGAGATAGACTTGAGCGTTGCTTCGCACCCTTATGCGAGCCGAATGTTCGCTCTGGCAAAAGAACGTTCCTATTTCACTAAGATTCAGATTTTATGTAATGTTAGCTGTTCCGCCAGACTTGCTTTCTCCACTTCAGACCTCTTCAGACTTCTTCAATTTTTGGTTGAAAAATTTCCCCCCCCAAAAAAGTCCCAAAAAACGGTGGCGTATTTTACTTCTTTCAGGGTGATAGCCTGCAAAAGACCATACATGTTTTTTTAGGGTTCCCCCATACATTTCCTAACATATGGCACATATACTAGACACTGGGCTCACGTGTAGGGAAATATAACAACTCTATTTTATTCCCTGGGCTTGTGTAATGTAATTTATTTACTGCAACATATACATGCATTCAAACTTCGTTTCCTACCGTATGCAAATTAGCCAACGCTAGCGCAACTTCGATTTGCTTGCTGAAGTAACACAAGCACAACTTCGCCAGCATTCGGAGACCTGGACTCAACTTCGCATTTTAGTGAATTAGCGTTGTCCTGGCGAATATACTCCTACCGAAGTGTTGCAATGTGAGCAAAGCAGACACTGGTGAAGTTGCACTCTTTAGTGAATTTGCCCCCATGGGTACAATCGTGCAATGTTCCGTAGTCTTTTCAGCCAAATATGCACCCAGAGTAACATCGCTGGCACTTATACTGCCATAAACCCAGAACATAAGACCTAGCCTGCAAATAAGCTCTGAACGCTAAAGGATTACAGAGGTATTCTTCAGGCTAGCTTAAAGGACAAGGAAACTTAAACTAAAGTCGTAGTCTAGAAATGTTGTGGATTATGTTTTGGGCTACTGTGTCAGCCCCAGGCAACCACAGCCCTTTAGCAGTAAAGATCTGTGTCTCCCCAGTAGATGCCCCAGTAGCTCCTCATCTTCTTTTCTGCTGATTCACTGATTCACATGCTCTGTGCTGCTGTCACTTACTGAGCTTAGGGACCCACTCACAATATACAGTACACATAGAATAGAAATATAGTCACAATATATATACAGTACACATAGAATAGAAATATAGTCACAATATAAGGTTGATTGGTAATTAACAAAGATAATCACTACATGACAGCACAGAAACCAGTGCAATTAGCATCAGAATGTAATACTTAGCACTGCAGCATCAGCTTATATTACAGGCCAACCTCGTTTTCTGCTTGATAATTTGTGACGACCCCTAAGCTTAGCTTCTCAACAGCTGCTCAGAGCCCACTGAGCATGTGAGCGTCACAGACACTTTCCAAGATGGTGACACCCCTGTGACAAGTTTGAAGTCCTGGATCATTGCTGCTATTGGGAAGCTGAAACTTTAGGCTGTTGTAATAAGTTCAGTAAATAAAACACAGCATTTGTAGTCCTATTCATTTTTAGGGTTTAGTTCTCCTTTAATGGAATTATATCCACTGTTATTGCAAATACATAGAAATACATGGTCAGCATCTGTCCTTGACATGATTATATGAACTGATGTCTTGCACACGGGTGTAATGCCACCATGAGACACCAGATGGTAGTGTTGGAAATTTGGAGGAAATGCAATGTTGAAAGAGCTTTAGCACCCTATTGTTTCTTTGCTTGTTGCTTCTTGTACAGGATTTTGTTTTTGCATTGAACATTTAGGGACATAACCTGCTGTAACATGAATAGTACAAATTACATTAAAATACTCCCTTCTTTAAATAAATACATTCTAAGCAATACAAAAATATAAGAGCATTCAACCTTTAGAATATCGACAAGACATTATGGAAAATGAAGGGGGTCTGTCATGATATGGGTGACTAGCATTAAACACATTGTTTATTATAGTGTAGCTCTCTCCTTCTTTCCACTGACTGAACTGAACAGCAGATATGAGCAGCCATCATCTATGCATTAGTTAAGGGTTAAACCTACAGATCATTCACTGACACACAGGCAATAATGACTAGCTCTGCTCTAACTGAGAAGATCCTAGTAAACAAGAAGAAAAAGTCCTGATTTGACTGCAGCTGCTTATGTGACTACATTTTTTGAACACTGGTGAGTATGGGGACCTCTGGAGATCAGCATGGGCTATAAAATGCCAAAGTGATTGCAGCAGATTTAATCACATGGAATTCCAGGTTGCTTCAACTTGGTGAGTAGAAAATATCCCATTGCTGATTGGTTCTTAAAAATTGACCCATGTATGGCCAGCATTAGGGTCCATATTTGAAAATAAACCATACCAGTATAAAACTTCTGGGGTTATTACCAGCCACCAGCCAACATCAGCCAATAATAGTAAGTATTACTGGAGCAGGAACCAAAGGGAAAGTATTGGGTCAAATCTGCATTGCATTATGCAGTTGCATTCATGGTTGTATTTTACTGCTAGATCTGTTAGTTGTGATCCATTTTCCAACAGGAGCAATCACAAGAAGATAGAAATATATATGTAAAGGAATATACAGTATATAAAAGAAAGTTCATTTGTCCTTTAGTTGTATTTCCTCCTGCCGATCCTTCCCCAGTATCCTCGCTGGGTGTAGAAATTCTTAGATAAAAAAGAAGGATCAGCACCTAAGGCTACGAGGAAATTAGAAAAAAGCACTATATGGTGTAGTAGGTTAGTTGTAATTTGAAACACCCAGTGTGTAATTATGTTTATAAACATGCAATTTCTTAGGAATACTCCATTGGGGTTCTTTCTCCTTATTTATATCACCCCAAGCGTGCTCCCAAACAATTTCAGGGCTGTGGCAGAAATGCCTACAAATACTACAACTAAGTACAAAAAAAAAATATAAATATATACTGTATATGTATAATCTAAAATGTTTTAAGTATAGCAGCAGAGCAGATGTACAGTAGTACAAGATGAACCGTGTTATTTACATAAGTGACAGTGAGTGAAGATTGTATAAAAATATAATATAAAAACAGCAGTGCAATATGTGACAGTATAAAAAAACAGCAGTACAGTACACCAAATAACCATGTTATGGTGATGGTGAAATAGAATAAAAGAAAATGGTGCAGTAACAGTACACAATTAAAGTGCATAATATGTGGATTATATGGTACTGTATTGTGGTGATGTAATGTGTCACTAAGTGCAAGTGAAAATAAGGGAGGGAGGGTGGGAGATTTGGTAAAGTGGCATAAACCAAATTGTTTACATAAGTGACCGAGAGTGAAGATAAAAAAAGTATAAAAAGTATAAAAATAAAAAAAGTTGTATCCTTCCTACGGGAGGGCCCTCTAACAGTATGAGCTCATATTGTTTGTACCCATGACCACATGAAGGCAAAAGGCAACAACTATAATAGATGATGTCTCAGGAGGCTGCAGTAATATAAACACTTGACTGTATTTTTAAAAATATAATACATATTTTTTCAGTATGGGTTGAGTATCTTCATCTATTTCTAACAAAATGTATACCTTGCAATGTATTGTGCAGTAATGCGGTGTTGCCCATTATGTTAGGGATCTTATGATTTTCTGTCATCAACTTGATTCAAAGAAATGAATAATGTATTATGTCTTCTCAAAAACAGAACACAATCAATAAAGATGAACTTATACAGATATGAGATCTAGAATCTAATCTCAGTTTTACTGGATATCTCTGCCAATTATTCAGTAAGTTCAGGTTCCCACACTTGATGTGAACATAAAACACTGGCCCAATTCACACCTCATAAATGCTGCATGTATACTTAATCCACATACAGACCAGCTGTCTTCTCAAATAATGGTTCATGATAGGAACTCTGGGCAACACAACTAAAGTTAAATGAATAAAGACTGGAGTGGAACTTATCATACGAGCACCAAGAAACAGAAACAGTCTAGGGGGCAAATTCACTAAATCGCGAAGCGTCTAACGTTAGCACTAATTCGCCAGTGTGACGTCAATTTGCAGCTTCACAAATTCACTAACACGGACTCTGGCGAATTTTCGCTTGTGAAGTAGATAGACTTGCGCAACTTCACACCCTTATGAAGGGACGTAACTACGCTAATTCACTAAGGTAAAAATGTTTGTGAACGTTACCTCTTGTGCTAGACTTTACTACGCCAGGTCAGACTTGGCGAAGTTCAATACAATACAAAAATTTTTACATTTTTTTTTCTGTCTTTTCCCTTTCGTAGGGTGATAGTCTGAAAAAGAGCAAACTTTTTTTTGGGCTTACCTCCATCCCCCCCCTACATTTCCTAACATATGGCAACACAACTATACAGGGGGCACATGTTTAGGGCAATAGGACAACTTTATTTTATTTATTAAAGTTTTCCTGGGCTTGTGTAGTGTAATGTAGTGGCTGTAACATATACTTCTATTATACGCTTAAGTTCGCACCGTATGCAAATCAGGCATCGCAAGCTTAAATGCGCTTTGCCTGGTGAATCAACGGTAGCGCCACTTCGCTAACGTTTGCCGCCCTGAGCGCAAATTGACATCTTAGTGAGTTTGCGTAGTGCTGGCGAAAATTCGACTGGCGAAGTGCGGCAAATGTTAGCAAAGACAACACTAGCGAATTTTCGCCGCAGTCTATATTTAATAGCAATAGACTTAGTCACATTAGATAGTCATATAATGCCCAAATGGAGGGCCAAAGAGTAGGTGGCTAGGGAGAGGGCATAAATACGTATAAAGAGGGAAGAGAGGTGAAATAGTGGACAAATGGGTGCCAAATGTTAGGGCACCCCTCCTAAAGATTGGAATGGCTTACTTGATACCCCAGGTGCTTCTGTTAGCAGAAAACTGTATAAGCCCAGGGAACTTGCAAACGAGGGATCCTTTTCCTCCCTTCATTTGTCTTCCATCCATCAGCTGAGCAATGCATAGTAGAGCAAAAAAGATGGATTAAAGTCTTTTTTGTAAAGTTCTGAAGTTGTCCCTAGTAGCTCCCCATCTTAGTTCCTTCTTTCATGCTGCTGTCAGTTACCTGAGCTTAGAGACTGACGCACAATATACTGTATATATATATAGAATATAAATGCCACAAGGCTGATTAGTAATTAATTCAAATTATTATTACAAAGCAGCGCAGAAATCAGTGCATCAACACATAATAATCAGCCCTGTAGCATCAGCTTAAATCACAGATGAACTTAATTTTTGCCTGATTTACAACAAACCTAAACCAAAGCTTAGCTTCTCAACAGCTGCCTGGACCACCCTGAGAATGTGCAGTGTCACTGAGACTCTTAACAAAATCCAAGATGGTAACATTACTGTTATAGAGATGATGAACATTTAGGCTGGTGCAGTCAGTTCAAGATATGAAATATGACATTTGTAGCCATATTCCTTTTAGGGTTTAGTTAATCTTTAAGGTTGGGGTGGGGAGAAACATGGACGTGCATGAAGGAAATAGTCAAATCATAGCTGGAGTATAGATGGAGGATAAATGATCATTTGGGAGGAGACAGGATAAAGATTTTGAAAGACAGATGTGAGACAGAGCACAGATATAGTGAAATTGAGGTAGGAATGCAGTTAATATGTGGAGGAAATCATTTTTCATGAGAGTATTATCTCTATCCAAGTTTTGTCACCTACAAATGAGTTTGTTTTGATTCTTTGATTGTACTGTTGGTGCTCAACACAACCTAGGTCTAGATAAACCTTGACTTTAACATAATAATAACATATCTACAGATATTAGAACAGATAGGAAAACATGTCATGGTCCCAGGACTCAGGCATCAAATATATTTGTACTAGTACTCAATGTGATTAATTGGCATGAAGCACAGTTAAATATTTTTTGTATTTTTTGTACCTGTCCTTAATACATCTTAACAACTCTAGCATTGCTCATGTGCTTTATTTTGTATAAATACCACATAATGGAAAGGACTCTTAATCCCCAATACATTTAAAACTGCTGGTGTAGCTTTGTTTCAGCATCTGCAAGTATTTGTTGACTGTTTCAGGAAAATGATAATCCATCCAATGACAGCTGAGCAGAGAGGACACAAGGAAAAGTTGTGTGTCGCTTGACCTTGGAGTTAAACAAAGTGTTCATTTCTTTTATGAGTCCTGTTAAATCAAGATGCTCAAGTTGTAACCACAAAAAATATGAAGTAGAAAGGAAAGGAGAACCTAAGCTCCCTGTTCTGGAAGATATACAGTATATTACCCCTTACTATAATACTTGTCCATGAGTGGGGAAAATACATTGTAATTTGTATAGGATCTTTCACTTGGCAGAAAGACAACATTTTGCACTATTGAATGGTTCAGTTCCATGCCTTGTCCTGTTAGTGTAGTGTTTTGGGGTTGTATATTTGTAGTGTAGGTTTCTTAAATGCCTCTGAAAACAATAAAATAATGTTAACAGAATGTAACATATAGGTCCTGTTAGATGATAACACCCGCTCTTATATAAAATGTTTTTGTGTTTTTGTCTCTCATTCAGAAAAAAATATGCTTGCAGGGCTGTAATGAATAGCTATATGTACATCATTTGTGCCCCAAGTATTAGTTCACCATAAAGTGGTGGTTGTCAAACTTTCTCAGTTCAAGCCCCGATAAAGTCTATAAAAGACTATAATTTGTAGGGTGCACACCCATTTCTTGAATTAGTGCTGAGGTGCTAATCCCATGGAGACTGCGCTTATGAAGCCTCCTAATGAATTAGGTCCAAAGTCAAACATAAGGATTACACAACCATATATAAAAAAAGTCAATATTTACTATATATCAAAGACAAACTGTACATATTGGCAATTGGCCTTTACGCGTTTCGGCCACATGCTCCTGCTATTTTTATCCTTTTTTGTATTTTATGCATTTTGCCTCTGATGAAGACCACCCATGTGGTCGAAACACATAGAGACAATTGCCGATATGCAAGTCTTTTAAAATAATAAATTTTTACTTTGCCCATGCCCCGCCCCCCCTTTGAAGGTACAACCTTTGAAGGTACAATCCTTAGCGCATAAAATGGATACAGATTTAGGCAAATATATGTGTTTTGGTCAATCAGTCACAGTTTCAAGAATAACTTGGACAGCAAATACATTTTCACCCCAAATAGCATCATAACTGATCTTTAAGCTGACCCAGTCGTTTCGGATACAGCAAATGCCCATTACACCTACTTTTCACTAATGGGCCTGGGCCTTGGCTGAGCCACCCCAGGAATTATTCCTTCAAAATTCCAGTGCAAGAGGTGGTTACCACTGCAATAGAGAATCCTTGTGATGCTCTTCCTGGGGTAGAAGGGTGAAAGAGCTATGACAGCTCATTAGTAATGAATACTTAGACATGAGTAATAACATGCCTATTTCCCTCATGAAGCCTTGGAATTTGAACTTCATTACCCTAGCAGCAGTTTGGAAGCCAGAATGGAAAGTGCCAGGGTGAGAGACCCGATAACATATTTATTTTCAGTAAAGAAAAAGGGTAAATGTAAATCAGACCTTCCCTTTATATATTTAAAATGGATAAATATGTTAAGAGCAGTAATAACCAGGACTGGACTCAGAATCAAAATAGGCCCGGGCATTCCAGGTACACAGAGGCCCAATCAGCCCACAAAGAGGCCCAAACAGTCCCCACCAGCCCACTAAATACTGACTTTCTATGGCACCTTATAGCAGCCCATCTGGCATTTGCCCTAACCCACAGATTGCCAGTCCGGGCCTGGTAATAACCCCTCTACTGATTAACATACTATTAAAGGAAATGTCTAAAAAAAAAAAAGGTATCGTAGTTAACCAAGCATATGCTGAAGCGTGTGAATGGGATGGGCACTGGTAGCAGAAAGGCTGCATTGGAATGGTAGAGAGTGCAGATGGCAGGACGATGGGTGTGGGGATGGAATATATACACTGATTTTCAAATCCTAGAGTATGTAATTTCAGTTTCTAGTGGCTATGTGATGATGTAAATTCTTGTTATTAATACCATTAATAAAACTTGCAATTATTTTATTCTATATTTTTCTGTTTTATGCAGCTCCTCACTGGGTTCCAGCTAAACACCTGTTTGCTAAGACCTTTAAAGTTATTTAACACACTCCTGTATTGGGTTTAAAAATAAAATCAAATAAGATAATCTAATTTGGTTCTAACATGAGGGTTGTGAAAGTGGAGGCTTGTGGGCCGGATGTGGCCCACCGAAGGATTAGTATAGCCCCCAGTCTACTCAAGGGCTCCATAAACTTCAAAATACAACATAATTTTTATTTGAACATGCTGCAATAGTAATAGTTGGCCACTACATATAATCAATTGGACAGGACTGGGTAATGGTCATTTTGGGTGCTCCACAATTTCTGCAGTAGGGCCTGTATCCTGACATTAAAATAACCACTTATTATCATAATCACGTATGACTCCTGTTACCCTTTGCATACACCTGATGTGCCTGACTTGAGATACATCATCATCATCATCAAAACATGTATATGATGCATTTTGAAACTTGTTTTGTAGAAAGCTCCAAATTTCAAGAAGGCCATCTCCCATAGACTTCAAAGAAGAGCACTGTGGACAAATTGAGTTGCTAATATGTGTAGGTTAAAAAACATGCAGCTTTATGTTAATTTTGGTCCCTAATATGCTCATTTGCTTAAAGGATTTAGGCCAGAGACAGGGTTCATTTTGGGCCCATAAAGGCTGTTGACTTGATTAAGAGTTTTGTACTATAAGCAACTTCAACCTTCTCTGATTCAGAAAGAAATCAATATTAGCCTATTTAACATGAAAAGAAATTGCAGGCACTTGTATCAGAATAAAAGATTCACAGTAACTTATCATGAACCTGTTCATTCGGCCAGTACAATTAATTTCTAGCAACCAACTTTCTGTCGAGCAAATATGTAAATACCAAACATGTTGCTTCTTAAAAAGTATTTCAATGGCTGTTGCTGAAAATTCTGTTCCTATGCAGTGCTGGGTTAATTACCTAAATGATCAATGGGATTTAGATTTGAATTTGAATGGGGTTGCTATAGTAACATCAAGCTGGAAATTTAGCTATAAATTAAACCACTAATTTACTTATACAAAACAACCAAATTAGAAACAAAATAAATGAATGTTTTTGTCTTAAATGCCACGTTGCAGTTAGGATGATGATTGCAATTGTGTTAAATAACAATGAAGATGATATTTACTAAAGGCCTTTTCCTGCATCTTCCATAAAACCCTTCACCTCTAATTGAAAACGGAATAGTGATGAACACTGGAAAAAATGAAGAAATGCACATTAATTAATTAACTATAAAAAATATCTTTGTTGTTATGCCAAACCTAATTAAGCAGCATACTATCTGTTATACTGGAAATATATTACATTATGCTGGTCTAAGTGCTGATCAGTGTCCATGAGACAGAAGCCAAATATGGCAGGCTACCCAGTTGGAAATTTATATTTTTTGTACAAAAAATGCTAAGTGGTTCTTTGTTGCTGCAAGAATTTAGAACCAACTTCTGTTGCTTGGTGGCACAGGCACCATGACTGGGAAGGGTAAGTGAGTTCAATGAATAGGACTTTGCCATTGTTTTAATCATGGAACATCTATATTTTTGTTTTTTGGTTCCAGGACAAACCTGGAAACTAAACTCAATTGGTTTATCATTTTGGGGCTGTTTAGTGTATTTTATTGGTTTTTAAACTGAAGGTGTATGCATTCTTTGAAATGATTCTCTTATGGTTTGCCCTATATCAGTGGTCCCCAGCCATTAGCTCGTGAACAACATGCTGCTCACCAACCCCTTGGATGTTGCGCCCAGTAGCCTCAAAACAGTTGCTTACTTTTTAATTTTTGGCTTGGAAGCATAAAAGCCAGGTGTATTGCCAAATAGAGCTTTCTGAAGGCTGTAAGACCACATAGAAATCACAACCCTTATTTTACATCCCCAGTTTTTTCAGACTTATGTTACCCCCAAACTCTTTCTACATTTGAATGTGGCTCATAGGTAATACAGTTTGGGGACCCCTGTCCTATATCACAGTCTACATCCCTGCCTGTAGGTAACTGTATGCACTGCAGTCTCATACACAATCATGCTTTTGACACAGACATGTTGAAGTATGTCTTTTATTACCCTATCACATGTTGCGTTGAGGGACGAAGAGTATCAAGCTCTGTATGTGTTCTAAAACCCTTTGTGCAGTAGAGGGACAATAAATATCTACTGTATTACTTGAAGCAGGGTAATAAGTACATAGATGTCAAATTGATGTTGTTACAGATAAATGCACAGTTAGAACCAGTTCCAGAATTATAACCATGACAGCAACACAGTTCGCAGAGTTATGGGGTAAATAGCCTTGGGGCCAGTATGTATATTAAATGTGTGAATTCCAGTCATACAACTGGTTATAAGAAATGCAACAGTTGTTGATTTTATTTTGACATATGACAGGCTTGAGCTTTCAGAAGATTGTCAAAGGCTGTAAGACTATTTGAAGGGGGCATGCAATGAGATGAAGTATGAGATCGCAAAGTCATAACAAATAATTATATAGGATGATCTCAATAAAAATGCATATGGGGAAGTCTAAACACATTATGAAGGAAAGAATCATGCCATGTGGAACCTCCAAGGGTTAGAATGTTATATATCTTTCATAAACCGAATGAATTGCAGGAAGGAGGATAATATTTCAGCTTAATAAAAAAAAGGCAATTACAAACTTCGATAAAATACATTATGCAAATGACGTTCCAATGGTTAAACGCTATAATTACGGGTAAATTTCAGGAATGGCAGCAAAGAGATAAAAGTATACATTGAACGCAATTATTTATCATTTGGGAGATTGTTTTTACAGGAGCCAAGGGAGGAGGTTTTTGGCAGTATGTCCCAGGGGGATTATAATTCTTTGTTGTTTTAGATGGTGGGAGTAAGATGTTGTTTAACCCTCTTTCAATTTAGCTGCAGCGACAGTGATGTGTTTTAGAGACCTCTTCTTCTACTGTGAGAAACCTTTAGGTTTCTGTTTGCTTTGAGCTGATCCCTGGTTAGAGTTCCTCCAAAAATGTAACTTGATGGACATATATAAATATATATTTGTTTTTCAACCTCAATTTATTTATTTTGTTCTATTGCACTGATGATTTCATTTACAGATCTTTTGTTCTGCCTTTATGGAAATGAAATGTTCACTGCATGCTATGTTTTTATGTACTTGTTATTATCCTATTTATATAAAGTGGCAACATACCCCACAATGTTATACAAGAAATGTGCAGAGAGAAGTACAACAATAGCTTTTCAGGCAATAAAATACCCAGAAGAGAGGACATCCTTGCTAGAAATAATAGTTAAAATGACAGAACCTAAATGGATCAACAAAAAAGCCTTACATTGAATAAAAGGTTGCCATGTTTAACCCATAGGGTTATAGATTGTTATATGTCCAAGATATGTCACTACTAGATAACATCAGACTTAAGCTATAGAGATCCAAATTAAAGAAATATTGCTTTTCTTGAAAACCTTAGGTCTTAAGCATTCTGGATAACATGACACATATCTGCTTCGATCATTCGATCTATTCGATATTCGATGATCGAAGAGGCCAAATTTCACAATTTCACGAAAAATTCATACAATCGTTGTTCGATCTAATTCGATCGAACTTCGATCATTTCACGTGAAATTCGTAAATTTGCCCCTTAATCTTGAATGTAATAAAGCATGTGTATCATGGCTTCAACTCTATGTGGTGCATTGCACATAACCTACTCTTTATCTGTAGGCTTGTTTGTACTTCAAGAACAAGGGAGACTGATGTTGAAGTCTGAGTCCTGTCATTCTGGTATTTAGGGGGCTTTTTTATTGTACATGTATTTTTAATCATTTATATCGTTCCAGCATAGTCTACTATTACTTTACTATGTTGGAAAATATATGTTCAGGGATCACATCAGAATGACATGCTGTAATTTAGAGATATTATGAAATGTTTGATATCTGAGTTTATGGGGAGTCTAAGCTGTGAGAAGAGATCTGGTCTATGTCTCACTAGTTATGCATGGTTTTTATTTTGTTATTCTTTCACCAAAGCTGGTGGCCAGGTGTGACCATACAGAGTGAGCTTTATAATGGCCAGACCACAATCCTTAGCAGAGGTTAAAAAAAAGCAGGGTTTTCCTGCCAACAAATATTTTGTCAAAACCTGCTGTTATTGCTAAAGCAGTTCTGTACATCCAGAAGAGCTCTATTTATTTTATACATTTATTTATTTCTTTGCTAGATATTTCAATGGCTGTGATTCCCGCAAATAATTACAGAGCTACACAGATGGCTGAGGTTAATTAAAAGACTACACTCAAATAAGATTATTCCTGGCTAAATCACCATTCTGTAGCATAATTGAACTGTTAAACTCTGCATGACCATTCTGTGTGACAATATTTAGGTCAGCGCTGTTCACCAACTACAAGGTCTCTCACGTTATGTTTTATAATAGATCTTCCATTTTTTATTTCAGAACAAATGATTTGTAGAATAAACCCTTCAGCTTGTTTTTTTCCTCAGGAATGCAGCATAAGCTTATACTTCTGAAATATAGACTTATAATAATGAATATCCTCATTTTCAATTATAGGTTTAATTTTAAAGGACTTAGAGGAATTAATGTTGATATACAGTAATCAGGAGGGAAGCAACAGTAGGATTTTTCACGACTTGACACTATTGTAGATTATTGAACAATCCTTTCTTATTAAATTCTACACATTTGCAATACTGTTAAAATGATTTGCACTGTCATCTTTAGGGCTGTAAAATCGTCTTTCACCAATCTGGAGTGGAAATAAGGCCATGACTAAGTGCCCTGCGGGCACAAAATGCGTAGGGCAATTAGGAGATGTTATTTTTTAATGTAAACTAATAAATGGAGGTTTGTAACTTCTCAGTAGTGGCCCAGTGGATTTTCCAGAGTCTCTGAAGCCCCTTTCGATGGTATTGATGTTGTTTATTCTGTCCCACTGGCTAAGGGTCCAGGGCTGGTGCATGTATTAACATTGGATATTTTGCGGCACCCTTTCAATTTGATTATAATTGGGAATCAGGATTACCATTTTGGAAGTGATGTTACTTCATAATGGCATATAAGGAAGTTAGTAATCCCCCCCCCAAACAACACTGTTGAGTCAACTTAAATTATATCAACATTTCAGTCTATACAAACTGTAATTGGTTGAAACAGCCAAGCTTGTAATCCACAGTGGATATTGTTGTATTTTGTAAAGCCTTTTTTGTTTCCAGTACCTAGCTTGGCAAAGACCTCTACAAATGAGCTGATCTTATATGTATGACCAGCTTAGATGTCCACCAAAGCTGTGACTACATGATGGAAAAGATACGGCACTTAAAACAAACCTTGGGAGCTCTGGATTAGAGCAGCATCATTGCTTCTGTAATAAAAATATATTTTCTTGTTTTAAATGTTTATCACTAGTACCCATCCCTAGTCCAAATACAGAAGCCCTTTTTCAGACATTCGACATTCATGTCACCATTCAATATTTCAACATTCATGTCCCTAGCTGGTACAGCAACCCTATGTATAGGTCTAGCATAGTAGAATGGTTGGATAAACAGATCCACCTGCAATACTAAGAGGCTATATTTAATGCATTGTGCGCTATGCCCAATTAACATGCAAATATGCTGTCATCTGACTCATAAATAGAAAGGAAATTTAACTAATACAAATGCAGCCTGAAATGCATTCCGAATGAAAATAATGGCATGCTGTCAGCACTTGAGCAAATGGTGTACTTACAGATGAGAGACACTGCTATAATAAGAGGGAGAAAAGGAAAGACCAAATAAGTGAGTTATGAAACTCGTAGCAATGGAAAGAGGATAGAAAATGGGGTGAAAAAAATATCAACAGGGAAATAAAATGGTTACTCTGATGATAATTAGTGATGGGCGAATCTACCCAGTTTCGCCGAAAAATTTGCGAATTTCCAGCAAAATTCGCGAATTGGCGAAAAAATCCGCGAAACTAGAGAAATTTTCGCTAGGTGAATTTTCGCTGGCGTTTCGTGAATTTATTCGCCAGCGTCGAATCGCGGGAATTCGCCCCTGGCGAATAAATTCGCCCATCACTAAGGATAATATGAGCTTTAAGATTGAACAATGAACGATATACTGTAGAAAGACTTCATTTTGAAGTCGAGAAATAAGTCATTTAAATCGTAGCTGTAGATTTCTGATAGCTACACAAAACAAAGCACACACTTACAACAGTTCTGTTTATATATCCTACAAAAGAAGGTTCTCCAACAGACAGATGAGACCTAATTTTTTGGCACTAAGATAAGAAAGCCTCCCGGATGGGCTACAATTCTTTTGTAGAAAGCAAGCTGTTGAATCTGTGGCGCAGGTCCAAATGTTGTTTTTGTGAAGTCTTCAAAACCTACAATGTGGGAGGGAGGCTACTAAGTTCAAACCTCTCCAAAAGGACCACAGTCTGCGAAAAAATTTCAAAACAAGTCATCTTTGGCAGGCAGCAAAGCAAAGCTTTCCTAATTAAATTTTAATAGAGATTGTATTATATACAAAGAGTTGCCTAATTGTTAATGACATCACACATATGGGTGTGAAGCTGACATCACTGTTTTCTGCCACCAGATATGGCCAAATGGCATTACTAAGAACATCTCTTCTAGGGTTTACATAAATTTATTTTTATAACTATTAATTAAATCAATCAATTAAATGATATATGATTGTAAAGTGTGAAATTAGTGATGATTAATTTTAATTAATGATTAATTTTAATACAAGTTTGTTTTAGTAGAAGATGACAAAGTCATAGATAGGTTAAAGGGGTTGTTCACATTTGAGTTAACTTTTAGTATAATGTAGAGAGTGATATTCTGAGACAATTTGCAATTGGTTGTCATTTTTTATCGTTTGTGGTGTTCTAATTATTTAGCTTTTTAATCAGCAGCTTTCTAGTTTGCAGTGTCAGCAATTTGGTTTCTAGGGTACAAATTACCCTAGCAACCCTGCACTGATTTGAATAAGAGACTGTAATATGAATAGACTGTAAAGAATGATAAGTTATAAAAAGTGGCAGTGACAATACATTTGTAGACGTACAGAGCACAGACCCCCATTTGAAAGCTGCAAAGAAACAGAAGAAAATTGCAAATCATTAAAAAACTATGAAAAATAAATAATGAAGACCAATTGAAAAGTTTCTTAGAACTGGCCCTTCTACAATATACTAAAAGTTAACTTGAAGGTGAACCACCCCTTTAATGAAGTTTGTGAAGAACGAAGAAATGTATTGGATACATAATATACTCCTCTTGATCTTTAATCTTTCTCAGCCTGTGAGAGAGCATCCTTAAGCAATGGAGAAATGTATAGTGAAGGCAGTCAGCTTTTGTATGGAATTTTGTATGGGATTTCCTATACATTCTCTCTGCATATTATACTGTGCTATGAGCATGTTTAGGTTATTGAGGTAAGGTGACATGATTGCCAGTACTAGAAAATATAATAACGCTATAGGTATTACTCAAGCTGTGCTATGGTACATGGTACAAATTTGATTAGACTGTAGGGTTCTCAGTGCTGGACCAAACTAGCAAGTTTAAGTGGAATGTAGTAGTATAGGGGGCAGAGAATGACCTGTAAATGTGTAGACTAGGGGTGGAAGATTTGCCTGCACTTCAAAAGATGAAAATCTGTAACAAAGGCCTTATGTGCAGTACAGTTGTGTTTTTGCCACTGTTCTACCTGACTGATTATTGATCAATGTCAACAAAAACCGTGAAATTATTTTTGCCCTTACTTTTGTTGACATATACCATAGCTTTTGGCCTCTCCCCTTCCTGTCTTATCTCTGTAAACATACAACACTCTTGTCAACCATTTGAAAATTAAGAGGACTCTTTTTCAGGTAACCTATAGACAGTAGACAATACCTAGAGTAGAATCTTGATGGTCTCCTTGGTTTGGGGTAAGCTGTGGTCAAACAGTCTCTTATTACATGGTATAAAAGTAGTACTGTCACTGTACACCACCATGAAGTCTTTATTTAAGTGACCTTATCCACATATAACCAATCCGAGGTACAGAGGGAGCTTTAGGTCCTGCATTTCAGTCAGTTTCCTTCCACCAATTGGTACCCCAACAACCATTAAATACCTTCACATTTCTTGTTATTTCTATTGCTGTTGACAAAATACATAATTTGGAAAAAAGCTCTCTCCAGCCAATGTCTCAATTTCCATGAAATAAAAATAAATGAATGGTTTCTTCGGTAATTTGTTATTCTGAGCAATATTAATTCAGCTGCATGTTGACTAATGATTAAATATATTCTCTGGTTCTTTTTCAGAATCCAGCCCATTAGCTCTGCTAAGTTATCATGCAACCGTGAAGCCTTGGATACATTTCTGGCTCCATATAAAACAACGTTACAGTTTTTTTTTTGTAATCAATCACAATAATAATAAAGAAAAAACCTTCTAGCGTCGTAGATTTTTTAAAACAATTTTTTCATTATCTTCTTGCCTTGGGTTGAGTCTAGTTATTTATTGCATTCTTTGTATATTGCAACAATAAAACATGTATTTCTGGTATATTAACTTCTGCTATCACAAGTGGAAAAAGAGGCACACTATCCTAGGCTTTATTCTAGTGTATCAACAATCCATAAACAAGAAGGACTGCAAAACCTGATCCTTGCCACCTCACTTCTAGGAACCTCCAGCCTTAAATGTCTAATAAAAATTTAGGGTCAATGAAAACTATTGTCATTGTTGGTATACATCAAAAAATACATCTCAAATCGCTTGAACATTTGTAAGTCTACATGACCACAATACCGAGTTCATGAAATAAATAGAAGACCTCCTTTACTTTCAATGGGCTCAGACTTACTACCAATATAATACTTGGCCACAGTGCAACGTCTCTTACTTCAAGGTCCATCAATGCAAAGTCCAGAGCAAAGCACTTTGTGCAGAAGACTTTGCAAAGGAAGACATTAAGTCAAGGATCTGGACAGGCCTTTTTCAGGAACGCAGAATCCAATTAATTCCACCCTGGATATGTCATCCTTGTAGCAAGATCAGGACAAATGAGCAATCTGGGTGCTTTGATGGAAATTAAGTTTCAGTGTTGATAAATTTAAGGTTATACAACTAAAATTTAGATAAGTTAGGCAAATCATTGCTAAAGAAGGGCCTGGGATTCTTGTGGATCATACATTTGGCTGTAGCAAGCAATGGCAGTCAGCAGCTGCAAAGGACTAGGCATGTCCTATAATAAAAAGGCTAGAGATTGATACAACGGATGGTTGTTTATCAAATTGTTGCATTCATTGTTCTACCTACAGCTGGCTTTTAAAAGCCAATCACTGATTGGTTGCTATGAGTAACTGCCCAAGGGCAAATTAGTCCCTATGAAAGAACCATTCTCCCCTTTACAAAACACTGATAAGACCCAGTCTAGAAAATGCAGTACAGTTTTGATCTTCAGAGCTTAAAAGGGATACTATTTAGATAAAGTCAAAAAAGGAGCAACTATGTTGAAACAGGTAATGAAAGGTCTCAGTAATGAGGAAAATTTGGCCAAGTTGGGAATCTGTACCCAGGAGAAAAAAAGTTAAAGATAAAATAAAATAGTTCTGTGTAAATAAACAAGTATTTCTTTTCACTGACTTTGGGGGAATGAACATAAAATGCACAGTTTTTAACACATTATATTTAAAAAATTTTAATAACTTCATGCAATGATTCTTTTTACCAATTTTTTAATTAGACGATAGTCCCCTTAGATTAGAAAAAAAGAAGTTTCATCTAAAGTTGAAAAAAGGGTTTGTTACACTGAGAGCTGGGAAGTTGGGGGGGATTCCCTGCCTGGATTGTGCTGGCAGATACATTATATAATTTAAAGAAATGGTCAGATGCTTTTTTGGGACAAGAGAAAACACAAGCTTACTTGAACTGACTCTTGACTGATCCGACTGTAGGATTTTTTCCCTCCTTTGCTGCACAATGGAGAGGCTTCTGCCTCCCTCTGGACCAACTAGCCGTTAGGCAAGTTTCACTTAGAGTTTTTTCTTCAACCTCATCTTGTGTGTCAGTGTGTAATGAGCTATGAGCAATGATGGGCGAATCTTGCTCTTTACGCTTCGCTGAAATTCACGAAATAGTGAAAATTACCCGAAATGCATTGAAGTCTATGGCCAACATTTTTTTGATGCGCAATTAATATTTTTTTCACCAATTGGAGTCTATAAGCATAATTTGAGCAGTTAAACTTGTGGAAAGATTTCGCTCATCACTAGCTGTGAGACCTGGATTGTATCAGGTTGTACAAGGATGTCATAAACACTATATCTGCTTCTTTAATCCTTGGTATATTTGCATTTATAAATTATTGTTAGCTGCTGGGTTACTTAGCAGTTAAGTATCAGTATTTAAGTAGTCAGCTTTTCGATTTCTGTGTATTCCATTCTAAAACATGTATCTTATACACTAAATATGCCATGCTTTCTGTGGCCATGGCTTGGTGTCTCCTACATCAATATTTGTGCACACATTTTCAGTTGAGACTCACTGTTGGGATTCCAGGTGCATTTAATCACATCTATTGATGTATGCTTGTGTCGGCATTTATGCATTGTCACTCACATATGGACATACTGCAGAATAGATGTCAAAAGCCATTGTTCAGTTAGAGTTGATTTTTCTATGCCTTCAGTCAGATTGCTATTCTTCTGTTGATAATTCTCAAGTTCTGACTTTGGCTTTTTTATCTCTGGGCACTGTATCAGGTTTACTTACTCAGCTTTGTTTGACCAGTCTTCTCCCTTTCCTATGCACACCCCTTGGCTCATTTGTCCTCTGACCTGTCCTGGCTGGGCTGTGATGTGCAGTGTACACCAACTTACACTTTACCCAGCACTTCTTCTTCTCTCTCAGCACTAATTCTAGCTTTCAGGTCTCTGCACCTCAGTGGAAGGAGTTCTACTACAGTCAGTTTGCAGTAGATGCTGAATGGTTGCTGATTTGGTTGCTATGGGCAACATCACCAGTGAAGTTTTTCTCCACTGTTGATAAATATGCCCCAATGTGTTTTTCCTAAAATGTGTTTTAGAAGATCTTAAAAAGGCAGAGATTTACATTAGTCAATGAATGATATTCATGTGATCTTAGAAGAAAGTAACATGATTTAATTTGAAATTGTTTGGTTATAGGGGTGGAAGGACATAGAAGCACTGGATGATATTTACAGTTATAAATATATGTAGGATGTTACAAATGTGGGTAGCATAAGGAGAAGAAATCAATTTCTCCTGGAGAGATTTCATTTATGGTGGCACTGGGACATCCACATAGATATACGTAGCTTACAAAAAGAAGTGACAATTTGGAATGAGATTATGAAAGGAGAAATTAATTTGAGAATTGTCTAGATAGAACTGGTATTTTAAATGATATGTTTATAATACACAAAAGCCATGAATATCTTGAAAGTTATATCCTTATAAATGGTGAGTTGTGATGTCATCAATTATAAATGGTGAGTAGTGATGTTATTTTTGTCACATGATTCAATAAAACTTGTGTATTATAATAAATAAAGTACCCCATGTTGTAAAAATGAGGATATTAGAAGTTACCTTGGGGTTCCATGAAAACACTCAGTCTCAGCCTCGTGTTTTTATATGGTCATGAAACTCTTCGGTAACTTATAATATCCTTATCATTTACTAGAGTGGGCACTTTATTCACTATAGATATAGTTGGCTGAGGGAGGAAGAATACAGAGAAAATAAAAAGATGTTTAGGGCAGAGACTTGAGGAAGCCAAGCAGATTGAGGTAAAGGAGAATATAGTATTCAATATGTCTTAGCATATACAGTACTATAGCCCTATGACAAACAGAATCTCTGCAGCAATTGTTCTCACAACTTAGTAGCTCCATTTGGCCTGTAACCCTAGAGTACTGGAAGTACTTCTGCATATCCCCATGTAGAAGATGTCAATAAAGACATTAATGCTGTTGTAAACAAAATATATTGCTAAAAGGCAGTCACAGATAAACAGTAATTTTTCTGAAATAAGATGTGGATTTTATATAAGGACAGCTTCTGTTCCCAGATAGAAAAAGCACTGCAGCACAGCAGTATTACTTGTTTATAACACAAATCCATCATAAACCTGTGTGTCTTATGACTCCGTTACATACCTGAATAATTGGTTGTTCTTTAAAAGTCAGTGGACTAAAACTCCTAGTTTATGGCTGATATGATTCTGCAAGGCCAGAGCTATAAGGTAGTTACAAGAAAAGAAATGTTAGCCTTAAGAGAGACACATATTTTGTATCAGCTGAAAACGGGATTGTAAAGTTTAATAGAAGCAAAAAGTAAAATCCGTCAGCAAGGAGCTTGGCCTGTAAAGATTATCATCAGGAGAAGCACTGTACTACTCAACTTCAAATGGATTTCTCCTTTTAACCAACTCATTGCTAGGCAGAGTGGTACTTACCTATCCCTAGAGTCTGTAGTAAAGCGTTTTACATACAACTCATCTTTTATGTATAAGACCAATTTGCTATGCAGAGTCTAACGCTTTGTGTTATCATGACGTTAAGGCCTTATTCACTGGACACAAGTCTCCTGTGCCTATTGACACAACCCACATAGCAAATCCTGGAATTAACACCAGCTTGAAGGTCCTGGTAACCACAGAGTTGCCCTTTGTTAATAGATGTACTGTGCCCAGTTCAGTAGAGGTAGGCCAGATGCATTGGTGCCTAGCATATGAGATTTATTCTAGGGAAACCAAGAAAGGAGGACCTCATAAGGTTCAATATAAAAAACAAAAGGTCTTATTCTTTAATGGTTCCTGTAATAATACTACAGGTATGGGATATCTTTAGTGAAATGTATGTCAGGAACAATTCAAACCCAAACCTAAAACCAAAATGTTACCACTGTAGGACCTGAACCTGACCTGTACCCGTGTATTATCTCTATGTAGGCTACGTCTGTGTAAACTTCTGGTTCCAAAACAGGGAATCTTGGGAGCAATGTTCTTCTCCAGGTTGACCTGGACCCAACCCTAACCTGCAATTGGCCAAATTTCAACCCAAACCTGCCAAGTCAGTGGTCATTCGTGGGTCACTTCGGGTTTAGGGTCAACCTGCACATCACTAGATCTCTTATCTGGAGACCTGATATACAGAAGGCTCAGATTACAGGAAGGCCATTTTCTGGAGCTCTTTTTAGAAAATTACTATTGTCTCTCCCAACTGAAGTGCATACTCTGTTATCCCACACCTCTGGTAGAGGGAAAACATTTTTAGGTGATAGGTGCCCTTTAAAACAGAGTTCTTCAAATTACAAAACCTCCTTTAAAAGGATGTTAAACACAAGGGCTTATTCTGCACAGAAAGTAATGTTTACATTTTCTGTAACAGCAGAACCTACTGTATACTGGTCTTCTAGTTTTAGTCCTCAAAGAAAAACAAAGCAGATATGCAAGGAACAAATTCAGTGCAAGAAATACACCCAGAACAGAATTTTAACGGGAAATGAAATGTGAGATAAAGCTGTCATTTAAATAATAGAGATTGTACTTTAAGGCATTTTCAAGTAAAAAAAAAAATGAAAAATTGTAATTAATTAGAATAATGGTGTTGTGATGAGGGAGATATACACATACCGCAGTTTCGGGGATATTGAATCTAATTAGGGAGTTGCATTATTTTAATGATAATCATGACACTTTAAATTGAAAAAAACTATTTCATAGATGAATGAAGGAGGGCTGAGTGAGAAATCAAGCACAAAGAGTGAATGTGTGATCAATGGTAGAGAGTTCCTCAAAACTATACTGTCAAATATTTCTACAGAATTGTCCTTAGTACAAAGCAATATGCTGATGGAGACTGTGTACATGCTATAAAAACACCTTGAAGGCTAACCCTGCAATGTTGTTATATTTGTACTGATCTACTGATTTTAGACCAATAGGAGTAAGTGGGACAAATTCATCCAGTGAAGCATTTATGGCATAAAAAGTGGTGTCAAAAGCAACTACATTCTATGTCTGGTTTTATGGTAACGCCAGACAGGTTTCTAGCACTTTGTCACCCAAGTGGTTTCTCACTCAAGGGCAGGGGAAAAGATGCTAGAAATTGTCCTGATTCAAAGTCGATATTAATTCCACATATGCTAGGCACCCCCAGTAAATTTAATCAATACGTTTGCAAGGTGGTGCTGCCATCTTTTCTACCTAAGACTTTCTTACTGAGGTCTGCTCTAGGGACGCTTTGGAATAGAGTGCTACTTTTTCTTCCTGAGGTTTTTTTCCTAAATGAAACACTGGCCTAGGAAAAGAACTTCAGAATCGTCTTCTTTGGATTATTCACATTTATCAGGTTTTCTTTTGCAGACTAGGGCAGATTTTCCGTTGCTGTATTTCTCCTGATGTGATGAGCGTTGATAGAAATTCAAGCTTGGCTGGAAGCCTAATATTAGAGTTATGTGGGGAAAATCTGGCTGTTGCCGCAGATCTGACCTTTACAAAGTGATACCCAGCTCTAGTCCATGATTTTGTGCTGTAAAAACAAGAACATAAAACCTGTAAATTGGGAAGCAACTGCCCAGTCGTGAGCACTTAAGGTCCATTGATTATTTCCCCTAACTAAACACTAACCAGCCATTCAGTCACTTTCCCCATGGACCTCCTTGTAGTCCTTCAATAACTTTACACATCAGCAGAGGATGTTTGGGAGGGGGAGAGAGGTTGCAGCAGATAGGATAGATGGCTTACTGTTTTCTCACTAACTTTGGATAGAACAGCAGTAACTGACTGGATTCTAATTGGCCATAAACGCAATGCACGCTTCCATGCAATGCATTTTTCTGTTTGACACCAAGGGCCGGAATCATAAATCTAACATAGTTTCTGTCACGGTCGCTGACATTAAGACAAATTAGTTTTGCTCAGGAAGACCTGGCTGGGGTTGCAGGGCAGCCCAACACTTCCAACATCCTACATTTACTTTCTGGACCTGCCAAGCTTTATCCACTGTAACAATTACACAAATAGCTACAAGACAGATCCATCGCTGGGATGCCTTCTTTATAGTGCTGATTTCCTGGATTCTGAGAGATGGTGATACTGTTGTAGGAGATCTGGCATTATGCTTTTACAGAAGGTTTTTACATCAAGGTAATGTAGGAGGCTCTGTCAGAAGAGGGATGAAGGTTTTGAAGATATCATTTAAAGTTTGCTGTTGAAATTCACTTTTTTTAAATTATAGACATTTGACTTGTTTTAATTGAATGTTCATAAGTAGGTTTTTTCTCTCTCTCTTAATGGCATTGAATTCAGACAATTTTTTTCTACTTCTGCCACTTATTTGTGTTAATTCCTTTATGTTGGCTATTAGCCCATAACTCTGACACTTTGCTTACTGGTATTCACCAGTGAATTGTGTGCTATTAGGAGATTATGAGCCTCATTTGCTCTGAGCAAAGGGCATTGCTGCAACCTGCCATATTTGTTCTACAATGCAACATTTCACTGCCTGCCACAAAATCTGAAGCCTTATTGATGAATGTACAGCATGGTGCACATACATTTTTGGACCCACAAGACAATGTTTTTCCCCATAGTTGCTGCATAATTGCAGGCACACACTGCAGTTTGCATGTAATGCACCAACATTTTCAACCTGCATTCTTTCAGCTGTGGTTCAACTTCCATTGCAGCTCTTGGGGATTTCTGGTAGTTGTAGTTCAATAACAGTCACTGATTGGGCATATGTCTTTAGTGTCTATTCCTGTCTAAGTAGAATAAATCATTCCCTGACCAGTTATTAGATGTAAATGTAGAAGAACCGAGTTTGCCGCAATAAAGGATAAACATGCATTTATATACAGTGAATATACTTGCTGCTAAATGTTTCACGTCTCATAACAAGGCTCTGCTGATCTGTGTCTCATTCCCTATGCTGGCAGGATTCTGGTGAGAATCTTCTGACTAGCTCAGAGCCATGCTTCCCCTTAGCATATGCTTCCTTGGACAAAGCTTAATCTCTGCAGGTTACAGAACAGCTGCTGTACTCAAACTCATCATGGCTTCTCCAACCTTTGCCCACCTGTTACCCTGCCCTCCAGCTGGCTGGTACGACTCGGCCTGCCCTGAAACCAGAGGCACATCATACGCTCAGCTGGCACGGAGTACAAAGGGGCTTCGGAATGGGACAGACTTAAAAGTAGAAGAGATCATTATCTTGCTTCACACTGACTATCACCTAGAGAAGGTTCTCAGGAAGAGGTCTAAGCCCTAAAAGAAATGTTTCTTTTAATCAGACCCCCAACTAAATGCAATCCATTGTCCTGCTCTTGTTAATTTAGTTTCAATTAATGGCTAATACATTGGTTAATATGAAAACAGCATATTTTTATTTCCTTGGCCAACAAAACAAGCATAACCCATATCTTTGCTTTGTTAAAAGGTTATTGCTTGAGTTCCTAGTCTTTTAATTACAATGACGGTTAATAGTGATGGCGAATCTATCCCTTTTTGCTGCATCGGACAATTCGCAAATTTCCAGTGAAATTAGCGAATTGGCAAAAAATTCGCGAAACAAGTTGCTTAACGTTTTCAAATTTATTCACTGGTGTTTCACGAATTTGTTCGCCACCGGCGAATTGCGGGAACTCGCATTAATGGTAAAATACTAATTAATGGATAATTAATAAAGTCGTATCACTGTTTTTTATGGAAGATATATGGCCTTGTTTATGTATGAACTGGACTCAAGTGCATGAAAGGGGTGGTTCACATTTGAGTGAACTTTTAAAGAATGGCTAGTTCTAAGCAATATTTAAATTGTTCTTTGTTATTTATTTTTCATAGATTTTTTTTTCAATTGTTAGCTTTCTTCTTTTGACTCTACTCAAGCTTTCAAAAGGGGGTCACTGCACCCATCTAAAAACGAATATTCTGCCAGGCTACAATGTTATTGCTGTTTTTTACTACTCATCTATTCACGCCCCTCCTATTCATATTCCAGTCTCTTATCCTAGGGCCCAATAATGGTTCAGCCTGATATCACCCACCTCAATGTGGGCATATGTGAGCATATCGGGGAGAGATCCTCTAATTTGGCAACATTGCCAAACAAGCGGATCTCCCTGTGTATGGTCACCTATAATCAGTGACTTGAAGGGGGACCACAAGGGACAGGACATAACTGTTCAGTGAGTTTGCAATTAGCATGCAGCTCAGATTAAAAAGCAACAGTTATGACCCATGTTCCCCCCCTCACGTTAGTTACTGCCTGGTAAAAAGCTGAAATGCAGGAAGTAGTATTCTGGCTATAATGTTACGCATCCAATCACTCCAGCCTTTATACATTACATTTTTGGCTAACTAACTATATTAGAAACATTTTTTATTTTGCACAGCCTATTTATCCAGTTTTTATTTTTATACTGAATAATTCCTTTAATATCCTTCAGCCATAACACATCAGTACCAGAGCTGTCAACCCACCTGAATTTTTTAGGAGTTACCAGAATTTGAGGTCTGTCCCCCAGACTCCCGTCACTCCATGACTGATGACTACTGGCAATTTTCCAAGCTTTCCAAGCGTTTTGACGTTAATTTTAGCGATGCGTATATGCTGCATGCTTTCTTTGGCTTCAGGAGTAGTTGTTCACATGAGCATGATGTCACTTCCACTGAAGTCACATCTGTCAACGTCACATCCCGACAGTTGTGCACTCTGCCAGGTTGACAGCTCTGTAGTACAGATTCAATATATAGGAGAGAAATGGGAGGGCGCTATTAAATCCTCTTAAGTCTACCCTGAAGTGTGCAATGAGGCTTTTATTTCACATTGTTCATATGAGAAGTGATGTCAAACTGAAGAACAAAATTGACCTGTTTCTCTTTGTTGAAAAATTAGCAGAATGGAACCATTTTGCCAAATGCATTGTAGCCAATATGTTTTTTTTCAGTGTAAAAAAAAGTAATTCTTTTTTCTTTGAAGATCCGTAAAAAAAATTACACCACTTTAGGCTTGCCACCTTTTACTTCCACAAAAAACTAAAAACTGGGTGGGATGATGGCATCAGGGGAAGAAAAATGACATGTGGGTGTGGTGTTATGATATTTGGGGCTGCATCTGTGCCTCGTGTGGTTGGGTTCTTGACATCAGAAGTGCTCAAGGGCCAGACTATTGTTTGGGTTTCACATGGCTGAAACCCAAACAGGCAGTTGTGACCCAAACAGCCTTATTAAAAACTGTTCAGGTCAAAACCAAACAAGTGGCAAACCTACAACACAATTAAAAATGCTAATTTTGGTGTGAATCTTTATAAAAAATGTTCTTATCCCTAGTGATGTCGCATGCCACAGGTTGGACACTAAGTGGCCTTCAAGTCATGTTCACCAATGAATGATAAGAAACATGGACCCCAAACTCCAAATTCTAATTACATTACAATTTCTGGGGCAACACACTGCATTTTAAGTGACAGACAGACAGGACCTTGTTTGGGAGTTCAGTGGGAGGAGGGCAGTTTCTACTATTTTCACCCATGGCATGGAACCATAAAATGCTGAGGATCCTCGTTTGCCATCTTCCTTACATTCAAAGTTGGAAAAGAACCTGCAAGTTAATGTGCAAGTGAGCAGAATAGACATTACCTTTTTATTCCGGTCAAAAAAATGTAAAATGCACTTGCTAGATGAGAATTAATATTAATAATACAGCAGTGCGGATCGTTAATCTGTCTTTGTTTTGACCCAAAGCCAATTACTGTACCTGCCTGCAGATTTGTTCCGAAGTTGGAGAGTTTGTACGGTGAGAATTTCACGCTCCTGATGAGGTTGCTAGGCAACCAAATGCAATGATAGCACAGGCCAGCAATTAGCATCTATCCTGAGATGCCTAATAAGGTTGTGTGTGTCTTCCTTACATCCAGCAACTGTTACTAACAACTATATATACTACAGCTCGTGGACGGAGGTTTATATAGGCTGTTTGTGATGCATGAAGCTGTTAGTTAGGGGAGAGGAGTGCAGAGATGGGACATTGCATCTACAAAAAAGGCAACAAATGGGTCATGGACTTCCATATCCCATGTTAAGGTGACAACAGACATAAAGATCCACTCACCAAAAATATTACAAAACAGCACATTTTTTTTTTCCTATTTGGCCACCCAAGTGGTGCCTGTCCTCAATTAGAAATATGTTGCTCTGTGCCAAAAACAGTTATAGGGGACATTTACTTTGCAGAGATTGTGTGCAAAGTGCAAAAAAATGCAGCTATTTTTTAGACTTTTTTGTTGCACTTTATACACTGCCATCTGCTCTTTTTGCATTGCACTCCTGAACAGAGACCAGCTACTTTCTCCTAGTATACAGTTTGTCAACACTTCATTGGTGGGGGCAACATACACACATGTTAAGGAGCAGCAGAATATGCAGGAGACAACAGGGCCTTGTCCCTAATATCTGCCCTACGGCAGCTGATACAATACGTACAGGGCATGCTCCTGGAGCTGCACTCAGCACCAAGTGATGGATTTTTAGTTGAGTGTATCATTCTCCAGGGAGAAAGTCCTTCTTAAAGTGCTCTAGAACTTGTGTCCTGGATAAAAGGATTGTCTATATTTTTTATTCTACATGTCCCAAAAGTACAAATGTAAATATTTAGCTTGCTCCTTTCAGACCATATCAGATATTTTGGGCAATCAACTGCCAATGTCATGAGAAGGCTAGAAAGGGCACTATAAGACTCCATGGGGCAAATTCACTAAAGAGTGTAAATTCGCCTTAGTGTCAGACCTTGTACACTGTCCCAGAGAACAACACATTAGTAGAGTAATGCATGTAGATACATTTGTGACAATGGTGATGGAAATAGTGGGTGGCTAAGACCAGGAAGCGCTTCAAATTTGTTACAATGCTGCTATGATTAATGTGTATTTTAATTGATACGTTTGTACTATGTGTATATAGGATTGTGAAATATTGTGATAAAGCGCTTTGCCCGAAACATGTTGTGTGTATTGCACTTCCTCAATAAAGGAATTTTGCAGCTTTAATTGCCTGCCTGGATTCATCCTACAATCTCTAATTTTCTGCTTGTATGAACTTACTGCACCACAAGCCTAATCAAACAAATGATTTATGCTTTCAAAGTTGGCCACCGGGGGCTGTCATCTTGTAACTTTGTTATACATCTTTGCAAGACTAGACTACATACACATGCTCAGTGTGATCTGGGCTTCTTAGGGATCGTCATGTTCAAAATGATCATGTTCAATGATCAAAAAACAAAGCTGCTTGAGTTCGGCATGGCTGGTAAGAAAGGCAGGAGCTCCCCCTGCTGTTCATAAGTATGATTGTTTCCCTGCCAGAAGTTAGGGACCATCTGACAATTCCTATCCCCAGCACTAAATGAAGGCAGAATTTCACTGCATACAGCCAGGTTTCTTATAAAAATAGTATAGTATATTGGAGATAGATTTTTTTTTTCATTAAAGAAAGAAAAAATGGGATTTTATTTCTTTGCCTTTCCTTGCCCTTTAAGCACTCTAGCCTTTCTCAAAGTGCTAAAAAAAACCCAGTGCAGTAGAGGTGCATGTCTAGGTGTTGTTAGGAAGCGATGTTATAGCAACTAGTGTCTAATGATGGTCCTATGTCTCCAGGTACTGCGTGAAATGTGACACACTTTTTTCACTGAGCTGAATCTAGTTACTTGATAGAACCATCATTAGACACTAGTTGCTATAACATCGCTTTTTGACACACATAGACACGCCCCTTTACTGCACACACTGATGCTTTACACACGCCCCCAGAGATGGAATCTATGGGCCCATATGCAATTTATGATGTTCATTTGCTTTAACCTGCAAGACTTAGATTTTATAGTCTCCTACACAACTAAAAAACTGATCGGGGTAGTCCACGGATGACCCTTTATACCTCTCCGAAGGATCTCTATTCATACAAATTCCTGTGATCATACATGCTCTGAGATTGAGTGCCATTTACGTACCCTTATGACATATTTTTCTTGCTTCGCTACCTCCTACCATACCACACACTCTACCGACTCGATGACCTGTTTAGTCAAGAATATATGACAGTTATACAACTTTTACATTTATGGAACATGGCTTTAATGATAATAAGCACTGATTACTTTGTTGCTACTATGTTTCACCCAATATCCTGTGATCATTACTTTTTTGTTAGTATTGTATATCAGGTTTCGATTTATATTTTGCTGATCATGGTAATATGCAAGCTGTATATATGTTGTGTCCTTACTAGATGGTTTCAGATTTTGTTTGCAATCGCTTTATCTAATTAATGGATTTGCATGTCTCCCTATATTGATGTGTTATGACGTCATCACACTCCCTTTCTCGCCACAGGGGCTGCTTAAAGTGGACCCGTCACCCAGACACAACAATCTGTATAATAAAAGTCCTTTTCAAATTAAACATGAAATCCAAATTAAAATTTTTATTAAAACATTCATAGCTGTTTTAAGCTCATTTAAAAATCTCAGCTGTCAATCAAATATTGTCTGCCACTCCTCTATGCCTTAGGAAAAGAGGCGGGGCAGACAATTACTTTCACTTTCCATTCAGCACTTCCTAGATGCCACTGCTCCCCACACATTCCCCCATTCTCTAAACTGTTTAATTGTGTAGCCAGGACATAGGGATAGACATTGGGTCCCCCATTCTGATGCACAAACAAGATTCTGAGATGCAAGGTTTGCCTTAATAACAGTGTCCACAAAATGGCTCCTGCCTGCTTGCTATAATTATGAATTCCCAGACTGAAGAAAACAAGATTAAAATAATTTATATAGTGTCATTAATGTTCATTTTGCTTGACTCATGTGATGAAATAGGATTTTGAATATTTTTTTGGGGGGACGGGTCCACTTTAAGGTTGGTTTCAGTTTTTTTGTGCACTTTGAAAAAGGCTAGAGTGGTAGCCAAAACGTTAACAGTTAAAGAAACACGTTTGTTTCTTTATAAGTCTTGTGAGTGCTTGTCCTTGTTTTGGACTCTCTCTTCACTGTCCTCACAGTGCCCACCAAGACATTGGGTGGCTTCAGGTTCTTTTCTACATGAAAATAATTTTCCTGCTACCTGCTCTCTATTGTACTCTATATGCCATATAATGTACTTGTAAAGAGTAATCCATGTCCCCTTGAAAGTACCTTTTCTCCATAGAAAACAACCCCATCTGTGAAAATCTTCCTTTATAGTTTAATTCTTTCATTCCCTTTACCAGTTTAGTTGCACATCTCTGCACTCTCTTCAGCTCATTAATATCTGCACTGCATACTCAAGGTGAAACCTTAACACAAATATACCAAAGGCAAAACTATGATTTCATCCCTCGAGTTTATGCCCTTTTTGTGCAAGACAATACTTTATTTGCTTTGGTAGTCACTGAGTTACACTGCCTATAATTATACAGTTTGTTATCCACAACAATCTCTAAATCCTTCTCAGTTAATGAGCCCCCTCCTCCAATTAAAAAATTATAAAATTGTAGTTGGTGAATGGAGCTCCATCTCTGTGGAAATATAGGAGCTTTTACATATACTTAACAGGATACAGATGGAAGAAAAGAATGGCACTGAGGTAAGATAGAAAGAAGCACATCCTCCATTTCTAACTTTGCTTTGCTTGACTCAGCCACCATGGGGATAGTGTCATGGAACAGGGTATTCAGATGGCATTCTTCTCTAGTCACAGCTTGCACAGGTATGTTTGGACAATGGTACCACCATTGGGAAGTCTTACTTTTCAGGGAGTTAATTAGTCAATACTAATAAAATAGATAGTACAAACCATAGCAAATATTAGCTATTTATCTAACATTGTTTAAACAGTGTTAACATTCCCTTTAAGCCTCTTCATAGAGACAAAGGTTGTGACAAATAATACATTAAATAAACAAGCAACAAATACGCTCAACATTTTCAGCTCTGATCTGTATCAAAGATGAGAACACAAGCACATTTTATCATGATCTGAACCATTCTGAGAGATCTGCCAGGACATACTTTGCAATTTCCTATAACAATCGTAGTGAGTTAGCAATAAACCTCGCTGATGGAGAGTAATACAGCTTTTCATTATTTTTCCCCCTTGTTATCACAAGTGTTCATTCTCCCTTGCTGAGTTCTCAGTTGCCCCCACTAACTAAAGAGTCACAAAAGTAGGCACATCAAAGACAGGTACAGCTTTCATCACTGCCACGCTCAAATGATTACCAGAGCATAAGAAATCTGCTTTTAATACATTTTAATGTGAATCACATTGCGTGAAATACATTCGAAAGACAAGATGTCAGTTACCCCAAACACCTTTCATTTGGGTATTCTGGATCTGCGTCTGAGCTTAGAAGACTTCATTATACCTTTGACATAAATTAAGCTTGTCCGTGTCTGTTTGCAAGTTATTTATCTCCTTGCCTAAAAGGATGTGTGTGTACATACAATAGGTTCCTGCACCTTAAGTCTCACTTTTAAAAGCAAGAAATACTCCTTTTAGTCAACACAGACAAATGCAGCTATGTCTAGCAAAACGTTTTTGTACAGTGTAAAGAATCATACTTTAAAGTAGAATTACATTGAACAGATAGTATATGTGGGTGGTTACACCCAACATGAAGTCCCCTTTGTTGTTGAAAGCCATATTTTAATATAGGAGAGCTATAGTAAGCAGGTGGGACAAAATATATATATGACAAATTTAGAGGTAAGATGTAATATAATTATGAGATCCTAAAACTCTTGTTAATCTGTTTAAAATATCATATATTATACTGACATTTTTTGCTTTAGCAACAAGGGAAGTTGGATTATGCACAGTGTTTAAAAGACTCCTATTAAGGGTACCTAAATATATAAAAGTACACACATGAAGGACATGAAGTCAATACATACAGTATATATAGCACACAGAGCTCATATAAGGACACAGAGCTAATATGAGTCACAGTAGGAAGGAGGTCCCTTCCCTGTAGAACAGTCTAAGAGCTCATAAAAGGACACAGAGCTCATATAAGACACACAAATTTGAGGAAGAAATGTGCACAAGGTAAAGACATTGTCCATTAGGTACCAGGACTAGGCTAATGTTGTAGTCCAAAAGATAGACTTTTCTTTTTTTCTTGAAGAGATTGAGAGATCAACTTTTATGGAGGAATTCAGGGATGGAATTCCAGAGGTAAGGAGCAGCAGGATACAGTAGAAGCAATGTTGTGAGGAGCAGAGTAGTGAAGGGGTATGAATGTTATGAGAAGGATTTTACATGCTATCCTTTGCTTAACAGAAAGCCATGCTATGGATTTTAGTTGGGTTTGGACAGGTTCTGTTTTGGGAAGGAGCAGGAGAATGCTGGTAGCAGAGTTTAAGATTGATTGAAGAGGAAAGAGGTGGGAGTCAGGAAGAACTGTTAGTAGGAGATTGCAATAGTTTTGAATGGGATAGGAGAATTACTTGGATTAGTGTTTTTTGCTGTTGTTTGTGAAAGGGGCATATCTTGACTATATTGCAAAATACAAAATGGCAGGTTTTGGCAGTAATATTAATATGATTAGAGAAGGAGAGAGACTGGTCGAAGCCTTTGCAATTCCACAGATTAAATCACTCAGGACCACAGCAGTGCAAGAGTGAAGATACAGATGAAGCTACTTTGGATTGTGCATTTGAGACAGAAAAACTTAACTCATCTATTCCATTTATCTCACTTAGCACAGAATATTGTGTCACAGCATCCCATCCAATTAAAGAGTTCACCATTGAAAACAATGGTGCTTTGGTATGCTAATGAAAAGGTTAAATGCATTAAATGAGTTAAGATAACTTTAGATAACACAGTTTCTTCAATTAACCCTGAGTCATGACGCATTTAACTCACAAATCCAAGTGGCTGCATCTGTAGCCACAAAGATGTCATCACAGAACTACAAAGTCTGTTGAAAGTTAATGAAGGGTAAAATAAATCAGCTAATTGGGTGAACAAGAGAACATAGATGTGAGATACTGAAATGTAAAAGTACAAGGAATAATATAATGCAATTACCAATAATAAAATCAGATATGCAGTATTCAGGGCCACTCATAATCAGGGTTGGACTGAGCTGGCGGGACACTGGGAAAAAACTTGTTGGGCCCCCAGCTCCAGTGGGCCCCACCGGCCCAGATCCGGAACTTGGATTGCCTCAGGGCCCCCCTCCACACCCTGAGGGCTTCTGCATCCGGGCCGCCCTCCAAACCCTGTGGGCAACTGCCTCAGGGCCTCCCGCGTACGTGCACCCCCGCGCATGCGGGTCTGTGCAAGCAGCTTTTTCATAAGACACAATGCGTGGGGGAGAGGTGGGTTGCCGGATGTGATGCCCTGAGGCAGCAGCCCTCAGGGTCCAGAGGGGGGGCCCTGAGACACCGGGCCCCCCAGTACGACCCTGCTCATAATCGTCCACAGACAGTCTCAATAATTGTCCCATTGGTTTTTGTTACATGGTGATCGGCCAGGTTAGGAAATGTCTGTTTGATAATGGTAATGTCTGTGCATGTATTGCCTATCTGCCAATAGTCATGGCAGATCATTTCTGTCTGTCAATTAATGGCCAGAACATTATCTTATTTGTTATTTTCCCTACTTAATCCTACAATAGACAGGTCCTTTAGAAAGCAGCACTGAGCTCCATCATAGGATTAGTAAATTGGGGGTGTCTCTCCTAGGTGATTCTGCCTGTTAGTGTAGGGATCACAGTGGATGGGGATTTAAGTTAGAGGTGTTTCTCTGTGGATCCTTCTGTGGGTAATTCATGTCCATTATAGGCTGTCCAGAGGTGAAGAGGATCCTGTCTCCAACGTGATGTCACTGTGTTAGGCTCTGTGAATAAATACTGCGTGGTACTTTGTAAGCACTGGCTTTTTCTGTTTTGCTAAATAAACATTTTATTAATAACCTCTGGCTTCCAAACTCTGGTTTGTGCAGCTGAGCGGTGTAGTTCAGCAATGACAGTGAGTTGTATCGTCATGTTTGCGTCTGCAATTGTGAATTTCAATAAATCTCCCCCTAACAGTCATTTGTGTCTTTCTATGAAATCATCTTATTTACCAGAATACAAAAAGAGAATTTAAAACACAGGAGTATAAATAGTACAGTATTTGCCTAATGATCACCAGATCATGTGCATTTCTGCAAACACATCAAAAGTCTTTTTTTATGAGCTTTCTTTTTTAAAAACCACAGACCTTGAAAAATGCAACAAAATAGTTCTGTACACCCTAAGCTATTATTTTGTTTCTAATCATCCACTTTTAATTTAAAAAAAAAAAAAGATAGAGGAATAAAAATGACCTGGCAAGATAATGACATGCTGCTTAGAAAAATAAACATGGCGCATTTGCCTCAGCACTTATTTCTCATAATACATAATCACTGTAGTCAACAATATGTGTCCGACTGGCTCACCTTGCAGAACATTCATTATTTCCTGTAATCATTTTATTTGACCAGATATGCAGTCGTATATTTTTAACTCACCATGTTCACCAATGTTTCATTAAGATAAATTTTCAAAGCAAAAGCTGTGATGGTATTTGAATGCAGAAGAAATGCATGTCCAGCATATTCTGCTTTTTCATAATCCATAGTCAGTTTCCTTTCATGCTGTATCTTCCTCTGTTTCTAATACTATGCATATATTTGCCCTTAAGCCACAAACTGCAGGTGTCTCAAGGGACCATCTGATACTTGTACAAACCATGGGGTTTATGCAGTAGAAATCTAAAACTTTCCACATTTTACATTGATCCTTTTCCCCTCCCTGATCACCATCTTATCTCTTTTTCTATCTCGCACACTCCCCCCTCTGCTAACCCAAAATTCTGGGTTTTTCAAATTCTGTTGTTGAAGTAACTGCTCTATCTGACTCTCTCAGTTCTAGCTTCACCTCCATCACTCCATCTTCTGATCCTGATTCACTGGTAAATACCTACAACTCAGTTCTGTCTACCGCTATCAACACCCTTGCCCCTCTGCAGCCACAATGCAGTTGAGCCTGCAATCCCCATCCCTGGATGAATGGCCTGACGTGATTCCTGCGGTCCTGTATGCGAGTGGCACAGCGCATGTGGAGGAAATCCCGTACAAAAGCCGAGTTCCTCCACTATAAATTTCTCATGGCCTACCTTGGCACTGCCCTATCCCAGGCTAAACAACAGCACTACAATACACTCATAAATTACAATAAATCCAACCCACGGTGATTGTTCTCAGTATTCAACTTGCTACTTCATTCCTCTACAAACCATACGCTAACACCTGACCATACCCCCCAGGACTTTGTCGGTCAGACTCCAAGCACTACCGAGGGGCGCACTTTAGCGAACTTCATACGCATGTGCAGGGACTCACCTGCCGATATTAGTGCCTGGTGATTGGAGAGTATTAGATGAGGCAGCTTGTGCCCGATGCTTCCCAGCAGCAGACTGAGCGAACTCTGTCCCTCTGGTGGACGATGCCGTCAAGCTGACAGCCTGCTCCTCTAGCGATGGTGTGGGCAGGAGAGAGCCAGGAGATGATGATAGTCGCTGGCACAATCCCCCCCGAGTAAGGGCTTCACCACTGTGCCATCATCACGGCCAGAGGAGCAAACGAGATGCTGGTGAGATTCAAGCAGCTGCTGCCGTAAAGAGACGGAGGGCAAATGATCACTGCCCTCACCACAAAACCAATCTGCGGCTGGGAAGGGTCAGGCACAAGCTGCCTCATCTAATACTCTCCTAGCGGAAACATTTATGGGAAAGGAAAGGTATGCGCTATGATGCATATCCCACAACCTATCTCCCTTTCCAACGCTGCTCTGCTATTGTGTTCTATTGAGCCGGGTTCTTCTGCAGAGAGTTCATGCTGGAAGTGCCACTGCTCTACATAGCACGGAAGCAGTGAAGGAAAGGATCCAGCAGCAGAGAGCCAAGGAGGAGAAATCAATGTGGCCTTTTCTGAAGAGGACAGGAAGTGGAGTTTCTGTTTTTCTTATCTATTCTAAGAAATGTTTTTGTAAAAATTTTTGATGTTACTGTTCCTTAATGTGGGGGTGCCTCAGGGTTCTGTACTTAGTCCTCTGTTGTTTTCCTTATACACTCTCTCTTTAGGAGACCTTATATCTTCATTTGGCCTTAAATATCACCTGTATGCTGATGACATTCAGATATATTAGGACACCCCTCACTAACCAGTGATGTTCAAACCCAGATAGCAGACTGCTTAGTAGCTATCTCTTCCTGGATTAACCAACGCCATCTCAAGCTCAACTTGGCCAAGAATGAGCCCTTCTCTTCCTTTCACCGTTACTATTGATGGCATGACCATTAACCTGGTTAACTCGGCACGCTGCTTTGACCAGTCCCTCTCCTTCTCCAATCATATTAATAACACTGCCAAAACCTGTTGTTTGTTCCTCCACAATATAGCCAAGATACGCCCGTTTCGTTCACAAACAACAGCCAAAACAGTAATCCATGCCCTCATTTTATCCCATTTAGACTACTGCAATCTCCTCCTAACTGGTCTTCCTGACTCCTATCTCTCTCCCTTCAATCAGTCTTAAACTCTGCTACCAGGATCCTTCTGCTCTCTCCTAAAAGGGAATCTGCTCAAACCAAACTAAAATCCTTAGCTTGGCTGTCTGTTAAGCAAAGGATAGCATATCAAATCCTTTTACTAACATTCAAAGCCTTCATAACTCTGCTCCTCATTAAATTTCTTCTCTTGACTTGCTATACATTCCTCGTCTTTTTGTTTTTTGAATTTCAGGTTTATGGGAGTTTTTAGAAACTCCCATAAACTCGAAATTTGATCCTTAGTAGACGTAAGGTATGAAGATCCAGATTACAGAAAGATCCCTTATCCAGAAAGCCCCAGGTCCCAAGCATTCTGGATAACAGGTCCCATGCCTCTATTATATTTAGTAGAGTCCTTTAACCTTTGCAATCTTTGCAACCTTTGCAATACCATTGCAATCTCTTGGTTTTTTGATTGACTTTAGAATCTCAGCTAATGCTCTTAAGCAGTGGTTTTCAACTCTTTTGGTTCAAGACCACCTTGAAGGTCAGATTCCATCCTAACTCATAGCAAGGGTCACAAATGACACGAACTACTGGTGTAGCAGACATTCCATTCTGTAACAGTTTCAAAAATATCTTGGACAACAAATTAACTTTTTTTTAATCTTATATGTCCTGACCTCCAAGCAGCTGGACTTTCAGGTGTATTAAGAGAACAAATTGTCATTCTCCACAATTCTCCCCCTCAAAGTTCCCACCTTTAGTCAAGACCAAGCCACTTAGCTTATAGCAAGGTGAAATATGACACAGAAGACCTTGGTATATGTATCTGTCATTCAATCATAATTCCAAGAACATCTAGTAGAGCAGAGACGTTTCCATCCCAAATCCCTTAAATTAAATTGAAGCTGGTGCTAAGTGGCCTGCAGGCTGAGCTTCCCATCATTTCCACAGTGGACCATTTTGTTTTGTCTATTGTTGCTACAAATCTTTGCTTTCAAAACAGAAATCTGCAGAGCACATTTACAAGCACCTTATTATGTCAGAGTATAATGTATTAAATATTCAGTCAAAATACTCTGTGACTAGGAACACTGTATTCCATAATGCCAATCATTACCACTGCCTTTTGGGGATGGTGCCCTAAATAGGCTCCCAGAAAGGGTTAAAGTGTCAGAGTCATTCTGTGAATACATCTTATTATAGCAGCAATATGTGAGACCTATTTCTGGTATGACAGACATTGTAAAGCAGTAGAAGTGGGTCAGGCTAATAAACTATACATTCGACACACAAAATCATAAATCTGTTGTATAATAAATATGTTTTGTAATGTAAAGTGGTCCAGACTCCAGAATAATTTCACACACCAAGAAAGTCCCTTGAAACATCAATATCACGGCTCAGTATTACCTTTATAAATCAAGTCCTCAGCTCCTAGTGGATTACCAAATGGCATGGGCAGTAAATACTTGGCCTTTGCAAATTCTGCCACTTTCATTGATGCCTGAAGCTGGAGGCCCACATCCCCTAAAACTCATTGGACCGTGAAACTTGCACAGGTTGCTTATTCCAATTTGTTCAGCTTATCTGAGGCTTCTCACTATTGTTGTGCTATGATATTCCAACCTTTATTGCTGTAACAGTACTTAGAGGTCCTTTAAAAATAAAATATATACTGTCAATATTATTATTATAATGCGCTGCTGAACACAGACTTTTTCAGGAAACATGGTATATGTGGGCTTGTGGTGTGTACATTACAAGTTATGAATTTTTTCCCCAAGTCAGAATTTTTTTCATGGTTCTTATTTGTACTTATATACTGGGAGGATACCTTCATAGACAAAGTAAGGAGATCCAAGTTATGGAAAGATCATTTTGGATTTTTGGATCCCATATCTGTGTTATGCTGGAATGCTTCTGTAGGCCATGCAACTATTATGTAGATGTTTACAGAATTCAAACAAATGGGAACAAATTGGCACAAAGCCCCCTGCTTTATCACTTTGGATCTTGCCCTCGTAGTTTGTGTCTACATGAGATCCTCGACACAGCATAATGAGTTGGCAATAGGTGGGTCACCCGGTTGTCCTCTGGAGCACCACCTAGCTTGTTCTGCAGACTGCAAGTGCTTGTCTGCATGTCCTAAAACAAAAGGCCTCTCAGTGACTCATTCAGTAGAACCTGCTAGTTGTGAGACTTGCATTACACTGAAGTCACTTCTCCATTTGCTTCTATAATTCAAATCTAGATAATGTTTTATCCCTTAGAAAGCCCCAGAGTTGTTCCCCCTATACTAATGTAAAAGTACAATTCAGAATAAGTCAGGAGTATATTTTATTTATAGCGCTGGTTTTAGGTTTATTATTTAACAGAAGAGTTTGAGTCCTTTTCTGTCCCTGAACATATTTATTTTATCCACCCAGGAACAATAAGACACAGAATGTAATGTTAGCGATTTATTTTTGTAGCTGGAAAATGGCGTTTTCTTTTTTTGGCAAGTCCCTGCAGGCAAAGAACGTTACACAAATTATATACTTGTAGGGATGGGATTTCTTTCTGTTATTCTCTACGTGCTAAATGAGAAAAACAAACTTAAATTTATGTTCAAAATTCTCTCTTAACCAGCATTTCTTACTTTTATATAACGGGGTGACCTTTGGGTTGCAAAAGGTGAACTGGACCATTTGAAACTGAATTTTCAGGGAAGGAATATGCAAATGGATTCTACAAGCTGACAATGCCCTTCTATTGGTCAAAATCAGGTCTTCAAAGCATAAAACTGGATAAAAATGTACTTTTACCAAATATGGAGAGATTTGCTGAGTCAAACAAGTATAACCCTTTTCTGGTGGAGAATTCTACAGAAGTGAAGTAATTTAGTTTCTAGGTGTGAAGGTCAGGCACACCTGGAAACCCTCCACAGTATTCGTGGAGTATTAGTGTTAGGAATATAGCGCAGTCCTTCTAAAAGTAGCAGGTCCCTCAATAACTCCAAATATATATACACAATATGTCCAGTCCTTGAACCAAGCCTCTTCTAGGGAGCTCGTACTAACCTTTAGGTAGCAGTTTCCTCTTCAAATGCCTTACCATGATTTAAAGCAAAGACTCCACTGTAGCCAGCCCTTGTTGAAGATTAATGGTGAAAGAAGCTGGTACTCTCACCAATACATTGTACAATGAAGGTGTACTTACTGTTAGGGAACATAAAATGAAGATTTTAGCAAGTTGATGGAACCACTAGGAGCAGAATTGAACACATTCACGACATCATCAGCAGGTGTTGGTTGGGTGTTGGGTAGGTAGGTTGTTCTATTACTCTGCTTAGGATAGATCTCGGTGCTATAAGGCCCCTCTCTCAGGTCCCTGCTTACCCCAGCTGTCACCTGTAACTTCCAGCATTCCCCAGGCTTTTAGACAGCTCTTTGCCAATTGGCTCCTTGACCAATTTGTTGAAAAAGTTGATTTATTAGCTTTCTTTTTTCACTATTCAAACAGTATAGTGCTAAAAATCTTGTATGTGAAAAATGGTTCTAAAATACAAATTTTTCGCTATTTGTGAAGTGTAAAAACAAGAAAAACTCTCAAGTAAAACTATGCCATCTAAAAGGTACTGAGATCATGTAAAAGGCAATAACAACTGTTCTTAACATACTGCTAAATTTTTTGTTACCTCATGGTTTTAGAAAGTTTTTAAGCTTCTAAATGCACAAGAAATCTGTAGCAAACAAGGATTTCAGGGTTTTCATATTTGGATTCAATGTTTTTATTTGTTTTTGAAATTAGTTGGAGTTGAAAAAAACCTCTAAAAACCACAAATTCCAAATTTGATAAATAGTCCTTCTGGAGGCCCTTTCTGATGACATCTCTGGAGGAGTGGGGATTCTGAGGGAGCAGCAACCAATCCAAGAAGTCTCTGTGAGGGCTGCACAGAAAGGTGAGAATTAACTGCACCAATTCACATGAGTAATTCAATTTCGATAAAATAGATTTTTAAGTAATTGTTTGTTAAACATAAGAAAATATGTTAACTTTTGAGAAACACAACATTAAAGGGGTTGTTCACCTTTGTGTTAACCTTTAGTATGACACAGAGAGTGATTAGTTTTTCATTCAGCAGCTCTTCAGTTTGGAATTTGAGCCGTTATCTTGTTGCCAGAGGCCACATTATCCTATGAAACAGGCAGTGGTTTGAATGCGAAAATGAAATATGAATAAGAGAAACCTACATATAAAGATAAGCATAACAACAATAAACTGTAGTCTCAAAGAGTAATGTGTTTTAGCTGCTGAGTTCAGTGACCCCCATTTAAATGGAATTTGTCACCCAGACATAAAAAGTTGTATAATAAAATTTCTTTTTAAATTAAACATGAAACCCAAATTCTATTTTTATTAAAACAACCGTACCTATTATAAATGTGTTGAAATATCTCAGCTGTCAACCATATATTGCCTGCCCTGCCTCTATGTCTCAGGCATGGAGTCAGGGCAGCAATTACTTTCATTTTCTATTCTGGTATTGCTAGATATACCTGCACTTCTCATATTTCCCTCTCTCCTCACTGTCTATAATTGTGTAGCCAGTGCATGGACATGGGCATCAGGTCCCTTATTCTGGCACATAAACAAGATTTTGTGATGTTGCAAAGCTTGCAGTATCCACAAAAAGACAGCTGCCTGCATGATGTGATTGTGAAATCCAAGACTGAAGAAAACGAGATCTAAATAATTAATATAGTGTAAATAACATTTATTTTGCTTGACAGACACACACTATCTCAACTAGATTACTGTAACATTCTACTAACTGGCCTCCCTAATGCCCATCTCTCCTCTCTACAGTCTGTATTAAAGGACAATGAAAGTCTAAAATAGAATAAGGCTAGAAATGCTGTATTTTGTTTACTAAACATGAACTTACTGCAACACAATCCTAATCAAACAAATGATTTATGCTTTCAAAGTTGGCCACAGGGGGCTGTCATCTTATAACTTTGTTACATCTTTGCAAGACAAAGACTGTGCACATGCTCAGTGTGGTCTGGCTTCTTAGGAATCGTCATAAATTATCAAAACAGTAAAACAAACAAATCTGATGGAGTTCTGCGTGGCTGGGAAGTAAGGCAAGGGCTCCCCTGTAAGTACGATTGTTTCTCTGCCATCAGTTAGGGACTTTCTGACAATTCCTATCCACAGCAGTAAGTGAAAGGAGAATTTCACTGCATACAGTTACATGTTTCTTATAAAAACACTACACTTTTTTTAATGAAAGTATATTGGAGCTTTTTCATTAAAGAAAGTAAAAATGGGATTTTATTTTTTTGCCTTTACATGCCCTTTAAACACTGCTGTCAGAATTTTCCTCCTCTCATCCAAAAGGGTACAGGCTCCTCCCCTGCTGAAGTCCTTATCATGGCTTCCTATAAAACAAGGAATAGCCTATAGACTCTAACTACCTAACTACATCTCACCTCTTGTTTCTCTATATGTTCCTGGCAGAATCCTCTGCTCCTCTCAGAGCAACCGCTTGGTTGTACCCCCACTACTACTGCTGTTTCCCGTATCAAATCCTTCTCTCTTGTGACTCCTTATATTTGGAATGCCATTCCTGAATCTCTGCGGAAAGAATCCTCCTTCAGTGTTTTTAAAACAAAACTCAAAGACTACCACTGGGAGAACCTGGAGAACACCTGAACTGGGAACTGGCACTTATATAACAGTATAACAAACTGTAACCTACAACACGTTAATACCCCTCTAAATTGTGTCTGGATGTTACCCTCCCATTTAGACTGTAAGCCTTACGGGGTAGGGGCCTCTAACCTTTTGTTTCCTTGACACAGCACTTGATCTGTATTGTAATTATATATTATATTGGTGTGAATTATATTTCTAATAATGCACTTATTTTTACTTTTTACTTCAAAGATCCCTTGTTTGTTACTACTAATTTATTGTTTTGCTGTACAGTGCTTTGCCCTCAAAGAGCACTATAAAAATAAAAATGCACATACATACATACATCATATAACAGTATGACAGTGCCACTTTTACTTTTCTCTATCTAACACACACAGACACATCTGCAATATTCTATAGTATTTTCCTGTAAGTGACAGAGAATTGACAGACAATTACAAGGTCACCAAATAGCAGCAGATATGCTATGCGGAAACACATTGTATAGCACTCCATAATCCAGCTTGTCTTGTCTGAAAATAACAAATGATAGCAATCTGCTGCAGAGTAGGTTTAGCATGGCAGTGCATTAAAGCATCTCGTACTTTGTGCCGGATTTCATGTTTAGCAGTTTAGAAAATGATTATCGAGCACTTAAAGGAGAAGTAAATCAACACTGGTTTATCATAGAGATGCTAAATGATTTGTGGGGTTAAGAATGCAAAAGAGTGGCAGAACATCGCACGGCATCAAAATAGTAAGAATTTCAATTCAGCAGACATTCTGCACAAAGACTGAGTTACAGGAGAATGGAGTTTGTTGTGGGTACTGGCAGACAAAGCTTGCAAAGCATTGCACCAAATCCAAGATTCAGCCCTGATGTAAATATGCAGATTAGGGTTTGGAGTTCACAAAGGATACTGATTTTGCTAAATCCCATAATAGTGGATTCGGTGCATGCTTTTTTTTGGATATACTGTATATATATATATATATATACAGTATATATATATATATATATATATATATATCCGCAAAACATACCGCACATCCAGGACTCAAATCAAGTGAAAAAATAGATATTTATTCTCAACGTTTCGGCATCCTGACTGGAGCCGTCCTCAGGATGCCGAAACGTTGAGAATAAATATCTATTTTTTCACTTGATTTGAGTCCTGGATGTGCGGTATGTTTTGCGGATGTGTGAGTTTTTACCCACTGACCCACTGGTATTTTCCTGGTTTCCTACCAGCCCAGTCTAGTCCGACACTAGGTGCATGTATATAGTAGATGACTCACAAGCTAACATAAAACATGGATATTGGTAGTACAGAAGGGATAGTGACTATGCATATTCAAAAACCTAGTCAGAGCTAATTACCTATTGCAAATTCCCCCCTGTCTCCATCCAACACCAGTAAAGGCAGGAAAGTTAATCTGCCACCAAGACTCTAACACCAATAGCAACCTACTGTTTTACTAACAGTCACAATTAATTCCTCCAGGAATCTTCTATATTACTAGGTTAGCTTAATGTTGTGGATTTTAAGAAACTGTCCAAGTCAGATAGAAGCACAGAAAGAATCTTCTTTTCCTGGAATATGAACGATCATTCATATTGGTTAATTAAGGAAAGAAAGATATAATATCTGGCAGGTAGGACTGCAATGAGAAAACTCAGAATGAAAATGCTTTAGGGGTTTCACATATAATAAGTGAGGTACAGTACTATGTTGAATTCATGATGAAGACATAAATTGGAAATCTCCAGAAGGCATCTATGGCTGCAATATGATGAACTGGGGCAGAGTAGGGTGGGGCAGGCTGGAGAGGATGGTTTAGAGGCAGTTTTTATTGATGGATAATAAAAACCCTTTGACTTGATGTACAACTGACATAGAGTACACTGCATTCCCTACTTATGGTAACACTTATCAGATGGTCCCTGACAGGTCCTTCTGAACAAAACAAATGCTAATCCTAAGGGTTACTATCAAATGGAATCGTTTATACTAATACCTGTTTGGGGGGGTGCTGTGAATTCCAGTTAAGCGCCTTTGTTATTTGAATAATTTCGGCAGTGACAAAGTAGATGCATGGTGTGATTAATAACCTACATCATAATCTCTGCTATCTGGAAGGGTAACAAATAGAACCATTAACAGTCTTCGGATTATCCCGACGACCAGAAATATGAATATACATCTTCATTACTGCTTGTTCCCATGAGAAGCCCACTGCATCAATACATTTTGCCGTAATGATATTACACTCAAGACAAGGCTCTTTTTGCACAAATTATCTCGTTTATGTAGTGCAGAGTTGCCATGTTGAAGGAAAGGAGGCATCTTCTGGCCTCTGTTTTCATTTTCTATGGTGACCCAGTCGGACTAATAGGTCTGGTGACATTTGGTATGATGTCTTTTTTTTTTTTTAAAGGATCTGCCCAGATATTTAGTGTTGACAACTGTTAGTCTGCTGCTTCAAAAATGTTGGTCAGCTGTGATTTATCATGATCAGCAAGCCTCTTTAAAGGGGCTGTTCAACTTTGAGTTAACTTTTAGTATGATCCAGAGAGTCATATTATAAGATTATTTACAATTGATTTGCATTTTTTATTTTTTTTAAATTACTATTTGAGTTATTTGGCTTTTAATTCAGCAGTTCTACGGTTTGCAATTTCAGCAACCTGGTTGCTAGGGTCCAAATTACCTAGCTGCCATGCATTAATTTGAATAAGAGACTGGGATATGAATAATGTGGCCTGAATAGAAAGGTGAGTAGTAAAAAGTAGCAATGACAATGAATGTTTAGCCTTACAGAGCATTTGTTTTTAAGATGGGGTCAGTGACCCCCATTTCAAAGCTGGAAAGAATCAGAATACATCTAATGATGTATGGTTCACACATGATGAAATTCAAAAGAGACTACAACATGTTAAGATAAAGAAAGGTCCAGGGCCAGATGGGATTCATCCAAGGGTACTTAATTATTCTCAATTCATTGAGGTCTGGCATGGTGCCGAGAGACTGGCGAATTGCTAATGAGGTGCTGTTATTCTTAAAGTGATCCCATTCTCAGCCTCAAAACTACAGGCCAGTTAGTCTGACGTCGGTGTTAGGAAAGCTTTTCGAAGGATTAATAAAGGATAGGATACTGGACTTCATTGCAAATAACAATATGGGGGGAATTCACAAAAGTGTCAGTAAAATAAATAACCCAGAAGTGACGGTCGACAAATTTGTAAAATGTCGTACAAACGGCAAATTCACAAAGGCAGATGTTACCATCTCTGAATGTCTCGTAAGTCCGACAATTTTCTAAAATGTCGTATATCTTTTCATCGTACAGATGACATTTTATATGACATTTTAAAGACATTTTACAAGACATTTTAAAAGACAATTTGACTGACATTTTCATTTTGGAGACCCTAATGTGTCGGAAAAATTGTCGGCAAAAAAATGAGTTTACGAGTAATTCATAAAAATGTTGGGGAAAGTGGTGATGAAAAAACCACGCCAACTTTTCACTACACTAAGGTAAGCAGGGACCTCGATTCTGGGATGGCAGTAGATGTGATTTACTTAGACTTTTCTAAAGCATTTGATATAGTGCTACACAGAAGGTTACTGGTTAAATTAAGGAACTGCAACATAGTATTTCTACCTGGATAGAGACCTGGCGAAAAGATAGACTACACAGAGTGGTAGTAAATAGAACATTTTCTAATTGGACCAGTGTTGTTAGTGGTGTCCTGCAGAGCTCTGTACTGGGTCCCTTCCTTTTCAACTTGTTTATTAATGGCCTGGATGTGGGCATGTGGGCAAGTTATACACTAAATGGCAGTGTGTTGGGAGTTTCCTTAAATGAGAAGGATCTTGGGGTTTTTATAGATAACAAGTTGTCTAATTCTGGGCAGTGTCATTCTGTAGCGACTAAAGCAAATAAAGTTCTGTCTTGCATAAAAAAGGGCATAAATTCAAAACATAATTGTACCTCTTTATAGATCCCTAGTAAGGCCTCATCTGGAGTATGCAGTATACTTTTGGACTCCAGTCCTTAAGAGGGATATAAATGAGCTGGAGAGAGTACAGAGAAGTGCAACTAAACTAGTTAGAGGGATGGAAGACTTAAATTATGAGGGTAGACTGTCCAGGTTGGGGTTGCTTTCTCTGGAGAAAAGGCGTTTGCGAGGGGACAAGTTTACACTTTACAAATACATTACAGGACATTATAGACAAATATCAGGGGACCTTTTTACCCATAAAGAGGATCACCTCACCAGAGGCCACCCCTTCAGACTAGAAGAAAAGGACTTTCATTTGAAGCAGTGTAGGGGGTTCTTCACAATGAGGACAGTGAGGTTGTGGAATACACTGCCGGGTGATGTTGTGATGGCTGATTCTGTTGATGCTTTTAAAAGGGGTTTGGATGATTTTTTGGACAGATTTAATATGAAAGGCTATTTTGATACTAAACTCTACAGTTAGTATAGCTATGGGCATATATGGTTTGTGTTAAAGAGTGGAGGAGTGTGTTTGTATGTTGGGTTTTAATTTGGAGAGGTTGAACTTGATGGACTTTGTCTTTTTTCAACCCAATTTAGCTATGTAACTAACTAACTATGTAGAAGAAAATAATTAAAAACTATAAAAAAAGTAAATAATGTAGATCAATTGAAAAGTTGCTTAGAATTTCCCATTCTCCATTCAGTAACATACTAAAAGTTAATGAAATGTGAACCATCCCTTTTTCTGCTAGGAGATGGAAGTCAGCTGTATACTGTATTTATGCGTATAATATATGTAACCCTCTTTTGGCCACCCCCCTATGCCAAATGTTATACATCATACATTTCTTACCAATTTACCATTTGCATGTTCGCAGTCCCCTTTGCAAAGTGAAGGAGTACTGGGAAACTCTTCTCTGGATGTGCCTCCACCTAATGGGATCTGGGAATATACACACACTCAGTTCTGTGTAACAAATAACTTTATACAAGAGAAATGCAGATTTAAAGGGTAATTAATATTGTCAAATTACAATTATGCATTCAAATAACATGACCCACTGCCCTGGGGATCCTGTGCCAGTTCTATCCTGGTAATTCCCTTCCAGGCAAAGTCCTTCACTACTCCATTGGCAGAATCAGAGTCTCAGTCTGTTTCCCCAATGAGCACAAAAGGTCCCAGACAGCGCTAGCAGACCAAAATACCTCTCCATCTGGACTAGGTACTGGCTCCCTCGTAGCAGGCACACAAAAAGCCTGTGTCACATCTGAGACATGCTAGATCCTCTTCTTTTACCCTCCCCAGGCAGACTAAACCGGAGGCTCACATAGAGCTGCAGGCTCACACAGAATTTAAAGTCCAATGTCTGGCATCCATCTCCAGGAATATCAGGGTCTAGTTTTCCATGAGCACACAAAGGACATAGCAACCATGTGGTGTGTCTCCATAGCCTGAGGTCTGCCCCTGCAGCACCCCAGCTGATGATCAATCCATCCTGCTTCCAAAAGAGAAACTAGAACACTGTCAGCAATACAACAATTATGGCCGTGTCAGCACATGGCTCTCCTTTCTGTAGTAAAGTGGTGCAGCAGCAACGCCTTGTAATATCCTCAGGTATTTGCCATGCTGCACCAGCACAAGGGCACCAGCCCCTGCCTGAACTCTAGGAGACCCCATAGTTCAAGCCCAAACAGGGGATTTCCACACCATGTGGTTTAGACCATAGGGAATTAACCCTATGGGTCCCTACATATATAGATACAGGTATGGGCTCTGTTATAGAGAAAGCTCTGAATTACAAAAAGGCCATCTCCCATAGACTCCATTGTATTAAAATAATCCAGAAATTAAAAAATATTTCCTTCTTTCTCTGTAAAAATAAAACAGTAGTTTCTACTTGATCCAAACTAAGATATAATTAATCCTTATTGAAAGCAAAACCAGCCTATTAAGTTTAATATTTGAATGATTTTCTAGTAGGCTTAAGGTATGGAGATCCAAATTATGGAAAGATCTGTATTGTGTAGACATCACTCAGCATATAAAATAAAAAGCAGAATAATCAATAAAAAAATCCTGTAGTATAAAATCTAACCGTATGCATAGACTGACAAAGGACAAGAGTCAAAGGACATCAGCAGGGCTGGTGATTCACACAACAGTTCCAAGGCTGTTCTATATAACTGCGGTTTTAACAGCTTTTGAGGGTGCCAGAGCAAAGTGATTGATGTATACAGAGAGGTCATCCTTTTCTGAGTTAAGGTGCTGCATAGAAAAACAGTTTCAAACCAGATGAATCAGTTTTGACAAGAGATGTACAGGAGAAGACAGGCCTCAGCAGAGGATACATATAGATCTTTGAGAGTAGTGAGCTGTAACTTGGAGTGAATAACCAGCCTCAAAATAGGAAAAGGGCCATTCACTTACATCTTGTTATGTAATAGAAAATAAATAGAATTTCATCATCATAGTCTTCTCTTGTTGCCCAGCATCCTAAGTGCCCCAGAAGAAATTCTATTCTACGGGCAACCATTAATAGCATTTCAATCATTCAAAAATATTTCTATAGAATGCCACAGCATAATTTAAAATTGAAAAACTACACATCTATCCATTAAGCACAACCCTTTCAAAATCTTCTATGAGTTTTATAGCAGTTCATTATGCACTTTTTTTCTTAGGGGGCCCAGATTAAGTTTGTGACTCGTAAATATTTGTTTACACCATTTTTACTACTCTTTTCTATTGTAATAAGAGATTATACTCTATTACGTAGGCTCATAGGTGCTTGCCATAAACAAGAGGACCCATTCATTGTAGATTGATCCCTGGATCAACTGTTAAATATTTTTTAGATACAGGTATGGGATCAATTATCTGGACACTCATTATCCAGGAAGCTCAGATTTACAGAAAGGCCCTCTCCCATAGACTCAATTTTCTCCAAATAATCCAAATTTTTTAAAACTGATTTCCTTTTTCCTTTGTATTAATAAAACTTTAATCCTTACTGGAAACAAAACCAGTATATTGGTTTTATTTAAGGTTTATTTAATTGACTTAAGGTATGAAGATCCAAATTATGGATCCATTACCCATAAAACCCCAGCTCCCGAGCATTCTGAATACCCAAAAAACTAATTAACAAAAACACATGTAATGTGCAGAGCACAAGAATAGATATTACCATTGTTTTATAATCTACATTGCCCCAGAGGTATGGAATTGTTATCTGGAAACCCATTATCCAGAAAGCTCCAAATAATCCAAATTATTAAAAATTATTCAATTTTCCTCTGTAATAATAAAACAGTAGCTTGTACTAAGATACAATTAATCCTTATTGGAAAAAAACAGCCTATTGGGTTTTTTAATGTTTATATGATTTTCTAGTAGATTTGAGGTATGAAGATCCAAATTAAGGAAAGATCAGAAAACCCCAGGTCCCAAGAATTCTGGACAGCAGCTCCCATACCTGTATTATATTGGGCACCTGCAATGGAATGCTCTACAACATGATTCACCAGTGATTCACCAGTATCTACTGTACTTTGGAATTCATGCCCAACTTGGGGCTCAAGCTTTATGCACAAGCATATGGCATTGATTATCAATTCTAACACACGGTGTCAATAATGATATGAGTGTCATTTACTAGCAAGAATTTTAAACATTTTTTTACTGAAAGGCTCCAAAACTTTGTCTAAGTCTTCAACCAGCCTGTGTAACTAGGTTTGAGCTCTTAACTTTCGTTTCCGAACTGCAGCTCTTGAGCTATTGAACTTTATAGAGCAGGCCCATCAGCCTCTACTCCGAATGCCTCCATCAACCATGCCTGTGTAAACGAATACCTTTATTTCCTTGGGGCAGCAGTATATACTATAAAAGGACCAGGAAGAGGTCAGAGAAAGCAGGATGAGAAATGTAACATCACTTGTGAACAGAGTACAACTGAAAGATGTGAAGCAGCAACAGAAGATAATCTCCCTATTATAAAGTGTCACCCAAGAGGTCACCATTGTGTCGTATAATTATGGATATCTCAGCAAAGGGTCAAATTGAGGTTTCCACAAGGATTCCAGCCCATTAAACTCTTACTTTATCTGAATTCTAAAATCTAATTACATGCAGAGCGATCAAGTACACAATGGAGACACTAACAGAAAGCTTCAGACGCTGATAAAATTGTAGGTCTGGGAAAAAGACATGGACCCAGATGCATTTCAGTATCTGCACTGGATCATAGTTTATTTAGCCCTGGAACAATTCAAATAATCTATTGTTACATTTAATAAGAACACACGTATAGCCGACTTTGGCATCCTTCCTTCACATAACAATGTTAAGTGGGAACCCCAATAAAGGTATGGGGTCCTGTTATTCATAATGCTTGGGACCTGGGGTTTTCCAGATAAGGGACATTTCTGTAATTTGGATATCCATACCATAAGTCTACTAAAAAATGAAAAATAAACCCAATACCTTGATTGGGATCAACATGGTGTTAAAGAGTTGTAGGTAAAAGTCACCTTCTGCTTTAGTCTCTGCATAAAAGTAGTTGCAGGTACAGAATAAGGAATGTAGAAATGATAATCTTTCACACAGCACAGGTCCCTGGAAAGGGTAGATGTTCTTATCATTAATACTATATGTGTATATATCTCTGGGTTATCCAACCTGATTCGTACATTTGTTAATTGCCTACCATTCCCACCATCCACCCACAGCTAAGTGCTCTGCTTTATAATAGTAATTAGGCCATCACAAAGGCTGCTTTGCCCTAGACCTTAATAAAACTAAGGACAACCATGGCTGAAAGACACACATTTGAACCAAGAAATCTCCATTGTTATAGGTCAGTACTTAATAGAAGGAAACAATAAAGAGACGCAGTTATGCTTTTATTTCATGTTAATGTGTCTTGAAGAGGACATCTCCCTTTCTTTATCGGAGCTGTCAATCAGCTATCAATTAGTGACTTTCCAAGGGCACCAGACCCTCTTGACACCCTTCCTGTGGCTCTTGTCAGCAGAGGCAGCTTAAATGCATTTTTAAAATGGATTAATTTCTCCTTGTTCACGAGATTTTAATTTGAAAATAATTTCATGTTAACACTTTCAAGTGAGTGAATTACAGGCATGGCCCAGGTAACGTGCACTGAATTCGAGTAGCCTTCATATTAAGCTTCCTTATAGAGCTAAATACTCAGATAGCACTGAAGAAACTATTAGCTTAAGCTATTATTGAACCTGTGTACGTCATGGATTCTTCTTAGTGCAGAACTTTAAAGTAATCTGCAAAAAATATTGATAACAATATTCCATAGTTACATAAATAATGTGAGTGAAAAAAATAACTGTCCAACTAGTCCATCACATTCAACTGATCACATCGTCATTTATTTACATAGCATTAGTAGTGATAAGCAAATATTTTCTCCTGGCATGGTGTCAACTTCAATGCTTTTCCTGAATTTTTCAATGTTTTGTAAATTTTTCAGCAGTTTCGCAAATTTTTTGGGGTGAAAAAAAAAAAAAGGTTAGCTCATCACGAATCGCCAGCAATTTAATCCCAGAATCACAGATGAAGGAGTAAGGTAAAAACCTTCAAATCATGGTGGCTGTGCATGCTCTCATTCTGTATGCATATATATTTATATACCGTTACCCTTATTAAAGGCATTTAGGTAACTTGCCATGACAATATTGAGAAGAACCATTTGCATTGCTTCAGATTCAGATGCCTGTCTACAGTGTCGGACTGGGGGTCCAGGCCCACTGGACCTACCACATCATGGGCCCCCAGCCCTAGCTGCAACCTCCTTCCACTCCCTCCACTCCACTTATATCTGGGGTTCCTTTACTTCATTTTCAGTGTTCAGTGAGCAAGGGACATGCATTCCCTATTTTTGGCAGCTTAAAAGAGCTGCAAGGATTACTACAGGAGGTTGGGGGGTATCCTGGAGCTACCACCTGGTCCAGAGGTTGAGGTAGCTCCAGGGTTCCCCTTCTTCAATAAGAAAACAAGTGCCCAGTTTAGAATGGAAAGGCAAGAAGGATAGAGTGGCCCAAAGTGGAGCTATAAGGAAGTGCAAGAACCACATTCTGATGCAATTACCTTTAATAAAAGTGTTGTTGCATGAAACTGATTGTGGGGAAAGTGCTGGCACTGCACCTGCACTTGCAGACGTACATGAGCCATTATATGTTTCATTTAATGAGCCCCAATAAATGTTTCATTATTTTTTGTTCTACAGAAATGAACTTACTCCTTATGCCTTCACCTTTTGGGCTCAGATGAATAAAATCAGCCCAAGGTCTCTATCAGTAACCGAAGTTGCTCTGCTGCGCACCGATGATGTTACATGTGTCTATGCTCCAGTAATGAACATTCTGTACAATGTGATGATGCAGTGAATCTGAGCACAAATAATGAACATTTTATTCTGGATAACAAGGCTGCAGATCCCTAGTCTCGATAATGAACACACTGTACTCTGCATCATAAAAATGCTAAGTACCTGTACACTGTTAATGAACATGCTGTGCATTATGATGGCTCTTAATATCCGTATACTCATAATGAGTACACTTGGTCATTTAATACTTGGACTTTGTCTTTTTTACAGGGAGGATAAAGTACTAAAATTTGCTTTAGCAATCACAGCCTTTGCCAGCATCAGATATTCTGCTGCTTTGGGCCCTGGAGTATTGGATTTGTAAACTATTAACAGTGCACTCTCTAATTATTAACACAGTGCTTTATTTTATGTACATGTAGTATTGCTAATTTTCAAGAATTAATTGTCCATTACGCACAGCCATCTCATTTTCACGCTTACCATACGATTATAATTTGCAGATATATGTTGCGCATGTGAATCAGCACCGGGACTGACAATTTCATTATTTATTTTCAGCTCATATAGATGAGACTAATTACAGTTCTTGGCATCAGAAATACTTAGGCAGAAATTACCGTCACATTGGAAAATGCTGTACCAGAAATGAACAGATAATGAACCGTTTACTAAAGTGCAATGAAAGTTGCACAAATATGTCTCCCCCCACCAAAAAAAAGTCTCCAATGTATGTTCGCTTCTATACTTGAACATTTTCTTAAAATAATTTTTTCATAATTTTGCAACTACTTGGTGCCAAAAAGATCCCCATTGTCTTGGGGAACCACAGGTGTACATTGTAAAGACTATGCAGTATAACTATTGTTGCCACCCATCTGGTTTTCATCTGGACAGGACAGCCCAGTTTTTCAGGGCACTATCTGGTCCAAAACTTTCTGGGACAGATTTTTAAATGGCGAAGTGGCTAACGCTAGCGACAATTTGCCAGCATTACCATCCACAGGGGCATTGCCTATTCATTAACAGACGCAGGCGTCAATTCGCTAGTGAAAGAGACCGTCGCTAGTGTTCATTCGCATTCTATTGCGAGGCAAGTTTTCCACCTCAGACCAGGCGAAGTGCTAAAGCTACATCACCCTCAATCTTCCGTTATGTACATATCCTGTCTGGCGAAAATGCATTATAGTTGAAAAAACGCTGGCAACTTTTCCTTTTTTTAAACAGGATTGCCTATAATATTAACTTACACTTTTTTTGGGTAACTGGTTTTCTCCAGACATTTCATAACATATGGAACATTAATTTTACAGTGGACTCAATAGGTAGGTCATTATCAGGGCCACCATCAGGGAGGAACAGGTGGGGGACAAGTGTACTGAGCCTGACAGCGCCGAAGATGACGTGCACCCAAAATGCGGAAGTGCCGAACTCAGACAAAGTCCCGAAGCACCGAAAACACCTGAAGTCAAGAAAACTGCCAAAAGTGAAGTCCTGAAGCAGCAAAAAGACCCAAAGTAATGAAAGGAGGTGAAGTTGAAGCCATGGGGCAAATTCACTAAGTTCTGAAAATTTGCTAGCGTTGGCTTCGCTAGCGTTCGCCACACTTTGCCAGGTGAATTTACACCAGTGCTACGCAAATTCACTAAAGTGCGAAGTTACGCTCAGGTCGGTGAACAGTAGTGTAGTTGCGCTAATGTTACTTCACCAAGCAAAACGCAGTTACGCCAGTGATGCCTAATTTGCATACGGCGGGAACTTAAGTGTATAATAGAAGTATATGTTACAGCCACTACATTCCACTACACAAGCCCAGGAAACCTTTAATAAATAAAATAAAGTTGTCCTATTGCCCTACATGTGCCTCCTGTATAGCTGTGTTGCCATATGTTAGGAAATGTAGGGGGGAAGGAGGGTAACCCCCCCCAAAAAAAACGATTCAGACTATCACCTTCCAAACACTTCTGCGTTTTTTTTTGGGACAGAAATTTTTTTACAAACACCTATCTATTGTATTGAACTTCGCCTGGTCTGACCAGGCGAAGTAAAGTCTAACGTAAGTAGTAACGTTCAGTCAAATTTTGATCTTAGTTAATTTGCAGAATTACGATCCTTCGTCAGTACACAACTTCTCAACCTTACGCCAGTCGAAGTTGCGCACTGACGGAGGATCGTAATTACGCAAATTCACTAAGATCAAAATTTTACCACTTACATTAGACACATTGCTAACGAAATGACGTCACGCTGGCGAATTAGTGCTAGCGTTAGACGCTTCACGCTTTAGTGAATTTGGGCCATGAGTTCAATTCTTCTGAACATCAATTTATTTGTGTTTTTTTTTTTTTAAATCCCCTGGCCACCAATGTATTATTTTAATGTTCTATAGGCTCCTGCCACCAATGTTTTTAAAAAAAATATATTTTGGGGCTCCAATTTATTTTATCTTGTAAGGGGGGGCCCTGGCGCCAATTTTTTTCAAAAAATAATTTTTGGGGCCACAATTTTTTTTAACTTGTAAACAATTTTTTAAGTTTTTAAAAAAAACTTTTATAGGGGCCCCCAGTTTTTTTTTAAGCTTTTTATAACTTGTGTGTGTGGGGGGGGGTTACTTTTTTTAGCGCTGATGTCTGTGTGGTATTTTAACTGTAATGTGGAGTGGGCGAGATCAGGGTTGGGGCTTGGGTGCCAGGGTGGGTGGGCCCAGGGGGCTACTAAAATGTTGTTGTACAGGGCCACGTGATTTCTAATGGCATCCCTGGTCATTATATTAACTCTCTTGTCTTTATTAATGTTCCCTGGACATTTGTAATAAAAAACTTAAATCATTTGCACCAACATATAATAAAGACCTCCATACAACTTTAAATTTCCCATCCTATGCAAATTGACCTTAGCGCAAGATACGTAACTAGCGAATTTATGCTAGGCACAAATGAACTCTAGCGCATCTTTGCTATGAAATGCTCTCACAATGGAAGTAATGCCAGCAAAAAGTTGCCAGCATTCGATGCCCAGAACAAAACTTCTCATATTAGTGAATTAGCGTATTCATAGAGCATTTTCCCCTGACAAAGTGGTGTGAGGGGTGCGAAGCTGAAACTGGCAAAAATTCAGACTGAAATATAGCCAATCACACCGAACCAGTGCAGTAATTCCAATCATAAAGTCACAACAGAACGCAATTCATCATAACCCTGACTCAGTACATAATGACTATGCCTCCAGTGTCCCTGGACCTTCCCCAACATAATTGTACTCATCCCCTATGTTTAACCTTTAAATGGTCAGATAATGGTTAGATGGTATCTGATTTTTGATTATCTGGGTTCCAGTGATTTATATTTTGCCATTCATTTACATGTGGCTGTCACTATTAGAATTCTTGATTGATGTATTGCTTAGATTAGTTCATATACAATGCAGTAACTGAGGCTTAGGCTTGTGTATTCTTAATTTGTTTACTGTTTTTTTTTTTTTACAGTGGGCCTTCAATGGCTCATTTAATACAAATCTACTGTATTTGGTACAAATAAGGGGTTAAATATGTAAAATATTTGTGAAACAAAGTAGTTTTGACCTAAATTGTTGCCCCACTAACACACCAATAATTAACGCAGTTGTTAAGCCATATATGTGCGTAAATACCACAGGCTATAATAGAGAAAGGACCACTTTGTACTTCAGTAAACACACCTGCTGCCATATTTTTGGCTCTTAGATTTTTGCAGTGTTAATGGGTGATAAATTATAGAGAATGTATTCTCACTTTAGTAAATGGATGCTTCTTGGCTTTTACTGCAAACTGCTAGAGTTTGTGCATTCAGTTCTGGGATATTCATTTTAAACTACACAATTCTAGATTTAAAGGAACAGTTAAAAAAATTTGACGGTTTTGCCTGCATTTAAATATAATATAATGTTTCTCTGCACTGGCAAAAAGTGTGCATTTGCTTCAGAAACACTACCATCCTTTACATAAATAAGTTGCTGTGTAACCATGGGGGCAGCCATTTGAGTTGACATTAGGCCTGCAGGTTTACATAGCAGATAACACATAAGCTCTCTATGGTTTTGCTTTTACACAGGAAGACAAACAGGGGTAAAATGCTATTTATGACTCTCTGAAGAAGTTATTTTCTATATGGAAACATACAGAGCTCATGTTTTTTCAAGTCAGTATTCTGAGCTGCTCTGATTGCAGAAGTACATGAGTCAAAGGTGCTTAAACATGGACACAAAGAGCAAAAGAGTAATTAAAATAAATAAGAGAACACAGCTAGCTCTCATGGGCAATTACTTTAGATACAAAGGAACTGTGGAATTATCTTGGACCTAGCAGTGATTCCAGGGATCCATCAGCGGCTTCCGTCCATTTGACATGTGCCAATTGAATTCAACACAACTGGTAGTGAAGGTGTTTTTGTGTCTTCAGTCATACCAAGGTAGCCTCTGTTCCAGGCTAGCTGATTCAACTTTCTTGAACTTGTCTTATCATCCCATTGTAAGGAGTGAGGCGTGGCTGGGGACAGGATCGGACCGGAGCATTGGGGGCTGCAAAATGAAGAGCCTTCCCACCGGGGGCCCCCTACCAACCTTCAAACTCAACATTAAAATTTTCATTATTAGCCTACAATGATTCATATTCTACTCTCCTTATAGAGGCTAAAGCAAACCACAATACCCCCATTGTATGATGGTCTGTGTGTCCCTCAGCGATCAGCTTTCACAAAAGAAGTGTGAGAATAAAAGACAGAACTTTGTCCATTCATTGGCTCATGTGACCTAACATGTATGTGTGCCCTTGGTTTGTTTATGTGCACCGTGAATCGTACAATGCCAGAGGACGGCCCTTAGTTCTTTAAATGGCAGTTTTTTTTAATTTATGATTATCCAATACCACATTCTACTAAAAAAGTGTATTATTATGAAAACGGTTTACTTAGATAAAGCAGGGTTTTAAATATGAGCTGTTCTATGCAAAATCTTTTTATAGAAATCCACATGGTTTGGGGGGTATAGTTATCTTTTAAACATGGAAATGTTGGATGTCAGTATCCTTTTAACACAGGAGGGAAGGGAGAGTGTCAGACACCAAGCACGGGAATGTTTCTGCTCTTCATGTATTTGTGGTGCAGTACAGAAACCCAACGCACAGGTTCACTCGGTAATCGCTTTAAGAAACCAGGATGATGAATTGACTGTGCTTAACATTCATTTCGCCGCAAGACTAATCCTTTTTTCAATTTATTAAATGCATGGAAATTTCAGCTCTAAAACGTGATTATATGGAAACCCACAAAATGGAGTATTTTGAGAAATTATCCACAGGTACGCTTCAGTGGCAAGCGGCTAGGTTTCATCTCAAGAACGTGTCGGCTGCTGAAGAAAGCCTGGAAAGGGAGTTTATATAGAATAGTCAGGAAGAAGACTGTGTGCTCATCAGTAGGACAATCATTTCATGGTGACATTGTTGTGAATTATCACAAATACTAAAGATTTTTTTTTCTTTATACTATGTTTAGTTTTAAAGCTTTGCCCTGATTCATTGCCCCGGAAACAAAGGGGGTTAACTGACTAACAAGGTAATGCACTGCAGCCAATGAACTGTTAGCTTTAATTGATCTGGCGCTGTTAAACTAATGGGAGCAAATGTCAGATTGGTTGTCTTGGGCAACTCTGCCAAAGGCAGGATACGTCCATCCTATTACAGTGCTGAAAATGCATCTATTTAGAGGAGTGTGATGTTCAGCATGGTTGTGCTTGGCAGGGAAAAGACTAACATAAATATCGGCCTGTGGCAATGATAATTAATTTTGCAAAGCTAAGAGCAGAGGTTCTAGACAATCAGGATGACACCTGTTACAAAAATGAATGTGTCTCTGACTTTCCAAATTAAAGGGTGACATCTGACAGGTTTGCTCATATGATGCTCCCTTTTAACATATTTGTCTCATTAATATACACATAAAAAATATACATAACTGATATTTATGATGTTGATACATTTTATGTATGCAGCTGGGTAAATTGGTTTATTTTTTTGTACATTAGGGATATACAGTAAAAGCTCCTTTATCAAGCTAAGAGCTACTTTATCAAGCTAATTCCCTTGAGTTTTGCACTTTGCTTCCGAGCAGGGCTGGAATTAAGGGTAGGCAGATACAGTACCAGGTACATACCTTTTCTGGTTGCTTACCTCCTAGTTTCCAGCTCCTCCGGGATCTTGTCCCTGCTTTTGCTCCCCTCTGTACATCTCATGCTAACATGTGTTCCACCTCCAGTTGTGGCTCTGATGAGTGTGCTCTGCTTTGAACCCATCCATCAGTTGGCCCAACACTGCTTTCAAGCAGTAATAAATGAACCTTATATGGAAATGCTATGATAGCATTTGATTAACAGTGGTGTTTTCTACATTTAACAGATACAGGTTAGGTTTTTTTGCTCATTTCACTTTACATCGTTATATGGTTCATGGGGAGAAATGCAGTTACATTTTTTTCACATTACCCTCAGAAGTCCAGCACCTAGAAATTTTACAGCCAACAAATTGGGCTACACATATCAATTATCTTTAAAAATGGCCCCTATATTGGAGCTCCTCATAATATTGCTATGGTCTCTGCCATGTTTTAATTGAGGGTTGGGTGTGTCCTAACAGTCCCTGCCAGAAATAATAGATGAGAGGATAGCCAGTTGCAGCCCTGTATTCACACAAAGAAAGACAAGCTTCAGTTCCCTATCAGGTTTGACTGGTTGCTGATCCCGCAGTGCAATGTGCTGAGTGCCTTTGTTATCCCTTCACAGCCTGAGAAAAGGTGGAGCAAGATGTGAAAAATATAGTCTGGACTAGTAGGGATTTGGATCTGCACGAAACACAACTTGAGACTTAGAGTACCTGTAGTAGTGAAAGCAGGTCAACAAACCCCAGGGATGCAGCCTAATTAATTTGTGTATTGTGCTGTTTATAAATTAATAATCGTAATACCATGCATATTGTAAGATCTGAGACATCTAAGAAGCTTACCTCATAAATACACATACATCTCTAAAAAGACACAGCACTAAGGGAAATAGCCCTTAACTAGCGATGGGCGAATTCGCGGCGAATTCTCGCGATTCGCCGCTGGCGAATAAATTCGCGAAACAGGCAAAAAAATTCGCCACCAAAAATTCGCCGCGCAAAAACGAGTTGCGCGACTCGTTTCGCGAATCGGGGAAAAATTCGCAAATTTCTCTGGAAATTCGCGAATTTTTCTGCGAAGCGAAACGCGGCCGTTTCGCCCATCACTACCCTTAACAGTATCTCTCCCACAGAACAGAATGATCATCAGCTTAAAACACCAAACAAATGGAGGGGGTTTTGCCATAAACAAAATCATTTGAATGATTTGATTAAAATGGAGTCTATGAGAGATGGCCTTCCCATAATTCTGAGCTTTCTGGATAATGGCTTTCTGGATAAGGGATCCCATACCTGTACTTACATATATGACACTTCTGGCATAATACAAAAGTTCTACCTAACTTTATGGCATAAACCCCAAGCATCAGAGCAAGTGTCACATTTTTGATTCAATGCACAGTATGAAGCCATACATATGGATTAATGTAATAAAAAGTGCAAAAGTTTACCCTAACCAGCGACAGAATGGATAAGTGTTTTTGTGATACTTGCTCCTATAGACAGCAGTCTTCTCCCAAACACAAAAACTGTGAGCAATTACCGACATTTATCCACATTGTACACTGTCCATTCAACCTACAGTATCCTACACAAAGTTGGTATTATTATACAAGAAACTATTTTGTTATTAATAAACCAAATTAAGATGATGATTCAGCATATGGGTCTGTATTTTCTAGGATAAACCAATATCCTTAACTGGTTCATTTAATCTACTGATTTACAACTTGGTGGTGATGTGGTAGACAAGAAAACATGAGGTACTGTAAATTGAGCAAAGGGTGAACAAACAATACAAGAGGTTTTGATATAAGTTTTGAACAACTGATATACACTGTTTGATAATTTGAGGGTGAAAAACATTTAGCCCAGGAGGTTCATTTACAACTAGAGAACTTCTTGCTAGTGGTACTGCTGTCAAGTAAATTCTTTGGCAACATTTGAGCACCATTTTTTTTTTTAAGAAATAAAACTCTAAATAGAGAGAGTACAAAAAGCAAATAATCCAATAAAGACAATGGAAAATCCAGCTATTAAAAAAAAAGTCTGGCCAAGCTGGGATTGTTTACACTGGAAAAGAGAAGCTTAAGGGGAGACATGGGACCATATAATAACCGCTTTACACTTTAGTTTACAACATAATACGTGATATACCAGTAGGTCCTTCCACAGGCACAAGGGCATCCATTGAGATTAGAAGAAAAAAGGTTCCATAGTACAGGTATTGGATCCCTTATATGGAAAACTCATTGTCCAGAAAGCTCCAAATTACGGAATGGCCATTTCCCATAGAGACCATTATAATGAAATAATCCAAATTTTTAAAAATGATAAAACAGTAGCTTGTACTTGAGCCAAATTAAGATATAATTAATCTTTATTGGAAGCAAAACCAGCCTATTGATAGGGGTTGTTTGCCTTCCTCTGGGTCAACTAGCAGGTAGGCAGGTTTCATTTAGACATACACTTTAAAGTTGGACACAACCTAAATTACTAATGTTACTATGTCACCAAAATATTCTAAAGTGCTAAACTCTTTGAAAAGAAATAACATGACAAATATGGGTAACTGCTCAGAAGAACTAATATTTTAAAGTAGATGGAGTTCAAGATGAACACAGAACTTGTGCTGCAAATTCGTTGGGGGTTATAATTACTGTATTAGTAGGAGGAAACTACACTGCATTTGAGTATCTAATAGTAACCTTAGTGTAGCAAGAAGTAGCCACAGAAAAATGTCCTATTTATCATTGTCAGTAGTGAGATAGGATGGTGATCTTTATACATATTGGTATAGGTCCATATATTTTTGAAAATTTCATCAAATGGAGACCAAATAACTGTGCCTTGTATTCCTCAAAGATGCATTAAAGCCCATACCATTGCCTGCGTATAGGAAACTACCATTTTCTCTCTTTCATTATTTTTTTGTCTGTCTTCAGATGATTAGACACAACGCTCTCTTCTTGACTGGTAGATAACACCTCTTCGTCTGTTGGTCCATGAGTTATACAAAACAAAAGCATACAGGCAGGGTAGCTGCCACATCCCAGATGGATTGGGGGTGATTATGAAACCATTTCTCTGTTTTTTTCTCTTAAAGGGTCACAAGGAGTTCAGAATTTCGAAATTCAGACATTCACATAAACGCTGTTTGACATTGATCATTTGGTGTGAAAATCTTAGGGGAGGTAAGAACATGAAATTACATTTCAGACAAGCTTTCTAAGGGTGAAGATTGTAAACAACAGGGTGCATGAGGTGAATAGGACAAGGGTGAAAGAGGCAAACTTGGAAAGAGGGATTGAAGAAGTGACTTCTTATGCAGATCATGAGTGCATGGCCTATAACATATTTATTTATAATCTTTACAGTGGTAATGAGTGAGCTTCATTAGCAAAACAGTCAAAAACTTGCAAAACCCATTGAAGTCACTAGGCGTCAAGTTTTTTTTACGGGCAACAATTTTTTCTTACTCCAAATGCGTTTTTTCTGGTGGCAACATTTTTGTCTTGGCGACTTTTTTGTTTCTGAAACTTTTTTGTCCGAATGCATTAAAGTCAATGGGCATTTTTCATATAGAAACTTTTTTGCCTCTGCAACAATTTTTGGTTAGTGATGAGCGAATTTTTTTTTCGCCAGCCGTGAATTTGTAGCAAAATTCTGCATTTTGGCATCTGTGAGTTGTTTTGCAAAACTGCAGCAAAAATTCACAGCTACAAAAAAGTCACAGAGACAATAAAAATCACCATAATTAAAACGCCCAATGTATTTGGACAAAAAAGTTGCGAAGATAAAAAAAGGTTGCCACAAGAAAAAACTCCCATTGACTTTAATGCATTTGGAGTGAGAAAAATTGTTGCGCCTATAAAATATTTTGTGCATAAAAAATGTTGATGCTGTTGATATTTCTATGGGAATGGTCTATATCCTTTGACGGGTGAATGGCTAGTGTCAGAGTGTAATCAGAATATCATAACAATATAGGATTTATATCTCTCATCTGAGTCCCCCATACGCTCTGGTGCCACAATTCCAAAGGCCTAAGACAGGATAGACTATAAGGCATATGGTCATCTGTTTGACAGTGGTTATCCATAGGAATGATTGAAGGCCATAGTGCTAAACAGTTCACTCCATAACTATAAAACCATTGTGTCAGCATGTCTCCTGGGGCCCTATGTAGGAATGTTTCTCAATAACTTACTTTGCCACCAGTGGCTATGTATAGCCAACAGATGTCTGTTGCGGACCGTTGGAAAGAAGAGATTTATGTTGCAATATATTCTGCAAAATATAATGAGAAGCAAATATTGTAGACATAGGCGTACAAGAAGGAGTCTGTCTATGTATTTTAGAATGTATAACTCTTTGTTATCACTCCATGTATGACGTCAAAAGGGGTACATAAACTTGTGTCCTGGGAGAGAACTTTGGAGAGACACTCGTGTAGCATCTAGGTGATACTCTGACTGTTTTTCCCAGGCAAAACCTATTGTCTATATTTAGACTACCTCCTGTATTTGTAAGTGCCTTATCTCTTGGTTTTGCTTTACATATGAGGTCATAGAGGTAGAAATAAACCAACATTGCCCATTGACTTCAATGGATTTGTGAATCGGCGAAGTGAAACGGGATAGATTCGCCCATCACTAGTTAACATCAATGACAAAGAAACAGAGAAACATTGAATAATGCAAGGATGAAAAAGTGTTGAATCTTAAAGGGATTGCTCACCTTTGAGTTAACTTTTAGTGGTTTTACAGTTATTTAGCTTTTTATTCAGCAGCTCTCTAGTTTGCAGTGTCAGCAATTTGGTTTTTAGGGTACAAATTACCCTAGCAACCCTGCATTGATTTGAAGAAGAGACTGGAATATGAATAGGAGATGGACTGAATAGAATGTTCAGTAATAAAAAGTAATAATAACAATACATTTGTAGCCTTACAGAGCATTTGTTTTTAGATGGTATCAGTGACCATTTAAAAGCTGCAAAGAAACAGAAGAAAACTGCAAATCATTAAAAAAATATTCAAATAAATAATGAAGACCAACTGAAAAGTTTTTTAGAATTGGCCCTTCTACAATATACTAAAAGTTAACTTGAAGGTGAACCACCCCCTTTAACCTAGTCTAACCAGCTTTTCGAATGGTCTTCATCAGTTATTTTGTACACCAGTTGCGCTAGTGTTACTTCGCTAGACATAGCGCAATTACACTAGCGAATCCTAATTTGCATACGGCGCGAATTTCAAAATATAATAGAAGTGTATGTTACAGCCACTACGTTGCACTATACAAGCCCAGGAAACCTTTAATAAAAAAAAAAATAAAGTTGTCCTATTGCCCTACATGTGCCCCCTGTATAGTTGTGTTTCCATATGTTAGGAAATGTAGGGGGGAAGAAGGGTAACACCCCCCAAAAAAAACGATCTTTTTCAGACTATCACCCAAATGGTAAAACACGCAACAGCTTTTTTTTGGGACTCCTATCTTTTCTATTGACCTTTGCCTGGTCTGAGCAGGTGAAGTGAAGTCTAGCGTAAGTGAATTTGCGTGATTACGATCCTTCATCAGTGCTCAAATTCGCCTGGCTTAAGGGTGCGGAGTTGCGCAAGTCTATCTACTTCGCTAGCGTAAATTCACCAGAGCCGGTGTTAGTGAATTTGCGAAGTTGCGATTTGACGTCACGCTGTTGAATTCACGCTAGGGTTAGACGCTTCGCGATTTAGTGAATTGCTCCATAGCCTCAATTTTATTCAAATAATTCAGATTTTTAAAATGTATTACTTTTTTCTATGTAATAATAAAACAGTAGCTTGTACTTGATCCCAACTAACATAAAAGTAATCTTTATTGGAGGAAAAACAAATCTATTGGGTTTATAATTTTAAGTATACTTAGGGGTAAATTTACTACAATTCACCTAAAAACCCCTCGAATCCCATCTAAATTCGATAAGCATTCGACTATCGAATGCTTATCGAATAGTTTTAGGCTATTATTTCTTCGATATTCAATTTCTCTATGAAATCGTACAATCGAGTACCGATCGATTGATTTCACGAAAAAATCGCATTTTTTCCTTTGAGCCTCCGAAAAAGGAAAAAGCTTTTAGCAAAAGAAGCCTATGGGGGGGATTCCCATAGGCTTCTATTGGTATTCGGGAAGGTTCAATCTGGTGAAGTAGGCATTCGAATAAATTTTAATGTTAAAATCCTTCGATCATCGAATGGTCGAATGATCGAATATTCGATCATTCGATCTATTCGATAATTCAAATTTTCGGTATTCGATGATCAAAGTGGCCAAATTTGCATATTCGATCCTCCGAAAAAATCGTACGCTCGGTATTCAATTGAATTCAATCGAACTTCGATCACTTCACATGAATTTTTTAAATCTGCCCCTTATTGTATCAAGATCCAAATTATGGAAAAATCCAATATCGGGAAAACCCCAGGTCCCAGGAATTCTGGAAAACAGAATCCCATACTTATAACAGTTTTGTTGTTAAACATTCTGCATAAAGGGTTTCCAGTTAATAGATTGTTTACCTGCGCTAAGAGTCCAAATTCTTTGAATTAGCTTTTGCCGCATCTGATCCTTCATGCAATACACAGACCAACCCAATTACTTTCTCAGGCAGTTTAGTATTAATTCTTCTTCGTTTGAAGAAAGTTTTTTGATCATTCTTTCCCATTTTTAAACAGTCATACTTTCTTGCATCTGCTGTACAGTTACAGAATAAAACATATTTACTTTGGGAAAGATAAAACCATATCTTTACCAGAAATTATGCATATAAAATCAAAAAAATTTGGAAAAAAAATGCATTTCATTTAATCACAAAGCTTGCAGAAATTCAGTGATGGTAAAAACCATTTTCTGAACAGTCTACACTGAGGAAAGCAGAGAAAGGCAGCGGACTGTGGAAAATGAGCCCAGTTAAAAAGCCGCTCCGCTTTCTGCTAGTAATGCATTAGATCAGCGTTAAGTATCAGGCTTTGTAATTTCCGTGCCTGTTCTTCATAATAGCTGTCTACAATCCGCTGCCATTACCAGTATTAATTGTGAAAGGGGTCAGGGATTTAGGTTCAACTGAATTTAAGTCTCCTTCGAGCCGGCATAACATTAATTAACCCTGAATATGCAACCTCGTTTTTGGAGCTGACATGTTCCACAAAGGCCAAAAACATCTGCATGTGATAAGGGTAGGGCAAGTCTTACAGTATTGAATGAAACAGCCATGTCTACTAAGCAGCCTTTAGAAGACCAATTATAACACACTTTAGAAGTAGGTAAGGTGAAAATGGGTGTACTGTAGATAACAAAGTCTTATATATCATGGGATTTATTGGAATGCTAAATTCCAGTATTCACTTTGCTGAATTTACTTTGTCATTGGCACAAGTTTTTGTTTAGTTTTACCAATTTCCTTCATTATGGGCAGGTTTTGAAATCCGAAACATGAAAAGACAAAAAATACAAGCGTGATAAATTTAAATACCAATAATTGCTGAGTAGCACTGCACTGGAGTGTCCACAAATAATCTATAAAATATCTCTATGCAAAAATTGGGACTTATCCACCACTGCAGTAATCAGCGCACAATATATATTGAACACTATAGTCAACAACAATATTCTTAATTAAAAGGGCAATATTTATTACACACCATACCACCCAATGATTTAAAAACATTTAAAATGAAGCAGTGTTGCAATAGGGCTGAGAGGTCCTTTGATGCGTCCTGTATACCTGTAGTATCAAATGCATATATTCTAATCGCCCCTGCAGGTGGCCGTAAACTAATTTGTCCTTAACAACACGTATATATGCGCAAGTTGGAGCTCAGAATGATTTAAGGATTCCAAATGGTGTATCGCAGGAATAGAAAACAACAGTGGGATTTATAAGTGGAGGTGGTCGTTTGCCAATCCAAAGTTCTGGAGGGGTTTTTAAATCCTGCATCTAGTATTTCCTGCTGGCTCCCCAACATTAATAAAATGTAATTCTGGAATTCTGCTGAAATGTATTATTATTTACCCCTTTTAACCGTGTCTCTTCTCTAGAGTTGTTAGACTAAAATTCACGTGAATGGATCGTAGTTCGATCGAATATGATCAAATTACAAGTGTACGATTTAAGCGAATATACAAATTTGGCCTCTTCAATCATCGAATACCGAGTTATCGAATAGATCGAATGATCGGATATTCGATCATTCGATATATCGATGATCGAAGGAATCAAAATTTTAAAAACCTGAATGCCTTGAAACCTTGAATGCCTACTTTGTCAGATTGAACCTACCGAATTGCAACAGAAGCCTATGGGAATCCCCCATAGGCTTCTTTAGCTAAGTCCTGCTCGAATACCATTCGTATGATCGAAGCATTCGAAATGCTCTAATTTCCAAATACATGTTTTGCGCTCAAAACTTTTGGAGATTAGATTCCATACATACATGTAGCTGTCATTTATTAATTAAATGTCGTATCCAAACTGCTCAAATCCATCTGTTAATAAAACAGACAACCTGGTTGTGGACAACCAATCAAGCCATGAACAGTTGTTTTTGTCTCACAGAGCTTGAGATGGAACGGTGATAGATATTTAGGGAAGTCCTTCAAAGAAAATTATGGTACACCACTCTGAAATGGTGAAGAAAATGTGTTTTTATTCCTGCCAAAGACTTTGCAACATTTTGGCACCTGCCCTTTTCGTCACCATTTCTTCACCATTTTGGAGTGCTGCAGCATAAATTTTCTTTGAAGTACACTGCACACGGCTCACAAAGTTTGCGTGCTGCATAAAATTCCGGTGCACCAGTGTTAAATTTGGGTGTATGTATCGAGCCTGCCAACATCAAATTTGGTTGTCTGCATCAAATGTGCACATCATGTCAAATATGGACTTGGCTTTTCCCAATTCAGGTATGTCCGCGGCCCAATTCAGGTATGTCCGCGGCCCAGCAGTGGGGGGTAGGGGACCTCTGGGTTAAAGCAATGGCAGGAAGAAAATTCACTCTAAGGGGGTTATTTATCAAAATACGAATTCCGAATGCGAAAGCCTTACATCATTTCAGAATCTTGTTTGTGCACCAGAATGGGGGACCCGATGTCTATCCCCATGTCCTGGCTACACAATTAAATGGTTAAGAGAACTGGGGGAATGTGTGGGGAGCAGTGGCATCTAGGAAGTGCTGAATGGAAAGTGAAAGTAATTATCTGCCCCGCCTCTATGCCTAAGGTATAGAGGAGTTGCAGACAATATTTGACAGCTGTGATTTTTAAATGAGCTTAAAACAGCTATGAATGCTTTAATAAACATTTGAAATTGGATTTCATGTTTAATTTGAAAAGGACTTTTATCATACAGATTTTTGTGTCTGGGTGACGGGTCCACTTTAAAAAAAGTCTACAATTCGACTGTATTTATTATTAAAAAAAAACTTGACTTAATTGGATCGGCAAAAAACTTGATAAAAGCATGTGGAAAAACCAAATCATACAATTTTTGCTGATCGATTTTTTTGGGCTTTTTCTTGAAAAGCCCAAATTTTTTGGATTTTTTTGCCGAAAATCCCTAAATAGTCAGATTTTAGGGTTAATTCCAGTTCAGATCACAGAAACTTTGACTCATATACAATTTGGCAGGTCTGAGATGGCGGATTTTTGGATTTGGACTTTTTGCAGCATTGGACTTCAATAAATGCAGAAAAATTTGTATAAAAAAAAAACCCGAAAAAATTTGACTTTTGCCCCAAAAAGTTTAGTAAACAACCCCCTATGTATGTTGCTAGATCTGAAGCTGAATTTGCACCTGTTATTATATAAAGCTTTATTGTTTAAACTGGAACTCTACGTTAACAAATAAAAGCAAGGGAACAAAACTAACAATTTGACAAGACTCTGATAATGGCTTCATTTACTGCATTGTGTTTTCTTAATTGCAGCCAATCCAAAAGACTACTGTTTTAGATGTCTTTATCAATCTTAAATGTAAAAACATATGCACATGCTCAAATGAGAAATTATAAATTCTATTCCAGCTGTATCCTCCCCCCATCTACAAATTAACAGTTCAACCTCTATTTACACACACAGTTGCTGGAGAGGTCCAAGGTCATCCAGACGAACACACATTATGGGAAAGAATGTGTATAATATGCTATTAAATATTGGCATTTGTACAGTTCTTCTCATCTACTCTGTGTTACAAAATACTCCCTGGTGTGCTTTACATCCCCCAGAAGGAGAGAGAACATAGAGAATCCTGTTTATAAATACATGCCCAAAGGATATATATAGTGAAGACAAATATGAGGATCAGAAGGATTAACATAATACAGAATATTCTTTTGTATTTGCTGGGGAAAGAATTCAGTCTTATGGAGACATATAGAGAAGCAGCACAATCAGCAAGGCTTGGTGGGGGAATGTTAAATGAGAGCTGGAGAACTAAGCTGGGCTGATAATGAGCATATGTGTTTGTGTCTGGGAGATTGTGATATTGATGTGCTGTGGTACAGTTTATTGGGATGTTTATAGTACATTAAATTGTAAGGAAAGTACTCACTTGTCGCTCTGTAGCTATTGGAGACTGCAGGCTGTAGAGAGAAGCCAGCCTTTAAAAATTGACTAAGGAGAACTCTAGGTAGTCACAAGATAGTCTGCTTTAGATTGGGAAGCCATTTTCTCCATTCTTGAGATGGCCTTATGTGTAGGGATGTTAAGCAGATAAACAGAAAGGGTCATCTAACACTCAATGGAATCCACAGGGCCAAATATATAAAAGCAAAAGTGACATTTTCTTGACAAAGTTAAAAAGTATATATCTCCATAGGCCCTGCATGTTTCTTGCCCAATAGGCCCCTGAAGTTAAATATTACTTTTATTTCTATTTTTGTGGCCCTGTGGATTGCTGGATGGCCCATTTCTGTTTATCTTCTTGACATTGGTTTACTGGTCCCCAAGCTGAGGGTCTGGTGCACCTGGACCACTGAATTAATTTGGGAAGTTAACTACTTTGGTTATTTGTAGCATCTCTCTATTTTAGGTGTAGGGGCCAGCTTAACTTTAGTTGAACTCTTATGCTATTTTATTCCCCCAGTTAATTTTGTAGTTGGCAGATCCTGTAGTTAGAATACCCTACATGCCTATACTTTCTTTCCATCCTTATTTCTGCAGGATGCAGGGAAAATACGTTTGGGGTTATCAAAATCCAAATGTATCTCCATATTTTCTGAAATACACTCGAATATTTCCCGAAAAATTCCAGTGTGGGAAAAAAAACTAAAACTAAAAAAAAAACCTATATATAATGAATCATGTAAAATTCGTTTTTTTCTTCACTAAAAATTCACTTTTTATAGTAAAAAAAACTTGAATTTTTCCTATTTGTTTTGCATTTGGACTTTAATAATTAGTTTTTGGAAGTTGTTTACCCAGTCTGTGCCAGGCTCATTTGATTGTGCTTTCTATACATATCCAATAAACTAAACATGTGACATAGATCACAATGGAACCCTGAACCATAGACTCTACCTCCCACAATGTATAAAAACACATGACCTGCTGTCCTGTGCCTTTATAACATTATTGAGCTATTTGTTCCC
>CM044435.1:116316156-116373347 GCA_024363595.1 Xenopus borealis | reverse complement strand
CCAATTGCTAAGGGATTGAGCGGCATTACCTTGTTTAAGTATCACTATATATATATATATGGGATCTGTTATCTGAAAACCCGTTATACAGAAAGCTCCTTGATCCCAACAAAGATTACTCTTTATTGGAGGTAATTATTGGAGGTTACATTCATGTTTAAACGATCCAGATTCTGAAATGACCCCTTACCCGGAAAACTCCAAGTAGTCTGGATAACAGGTACCATATCTGTAATCTCTTTATAAATATGTAGAAATAGAGATTACAGTAAAAAGGTTTTCTTGACTGGGTCTTGAGAATTTACCATTACACTTTCCATATTAACATAAAAATTATTAATGATGTCAGCCGAAGGGTATTAAAATGTTATATGTATATTCAGATGTGCCATTTTGAGGACATGCTTAGACTACAAAGTGATCCGGCTCCCATTAGATATAAGCCCTTTCTTTGCCAAACCCTGACTGCTCTTCAACAAGAATGAAGTCTTTGGCATTTTTCTGCAAATGCAATAGAATTACTGATTCTATAACCCTCCCTGCACCGGCCTGCGCATAAAGAAATGCTCTGCCAAGAAGCTACAGTTCACCCTTAATGAATCTAATTCTCCAACTCCCTGGAGGAATCAAATGTTCTCTTATGTAATAAAGAAAAATCCAAAAGTCAGCTTTGCTCCCAAAAGGTCCTGCATATAGGAGTGAAGGACGCAGCATGTTCTAGACATATTTCCATAATCAACCTTAGGAAATAATGATGATCGAGTAGCAAAAAGTCTTTTATCTACGTGCAGTTGCTGGAAATGGGGAAGTACTATAAACTGAAAGCAATAAAAACTGTAACATTACTAATCAAAAGGCTTCTGGGTCTGGCTTCCACAGGGGTTATAAAGAATTGCATGAGGAACCCAGACTGAAGGTTAATTGAGTGAATGATAATTTGCTGCTTTATATATTTCTCAAATCCAAATCCAATCTGGTTTTCTATATTTTTATCTTTCTTCCCTAGGGTCAGAATTAGGGGTAGGCAGAAGAAGCAAGTGCCTAGGCTTCAATGGTGGAGGGCGCTGGGCATGTACCTCTTCGAATTTTGGACCTTCTGCTGCTTGTCAGCAGCCCTACTCTTCACTGATCCCATTTGCTCTTCCCCTTGTCCTTTTGTTTTGTAGCAGTGGTATCAGAGCAGTAAGTAAAATTGGGGAATTGGAAAGGAGGTGTGACCAATGGAGGAGGAGGTGAGTGACTATGGCCCTCCTTTGGCCCACCTTTTCCTTGTTAATAACATTTAACATTATTAAATACATTAATCATACTTTTACTTAACAGACTAGGCAGATGACAACCTTCGTTTCTGGTTGGGCATCCCTGATTGTATATGCAGGCAAAGGATCTGTTATCCAGAAACCCATTTTCCTGAAAGCTCTGAATTATGAATAGGCCATTTCCCATAGACTCCATTTTACCTAAATAATCCAAATTTTGAAAAATTATTTCATTTTTTCTCTGTAATTATAAAACAGTACCTTGTACTTGATCCAAATTAAGATGATTTCTTAATGAAAGCATTAGAATGGAAGAATTAGGTTTACTTAATGTTTACATGATTTTCTAGTAAATTCAAGGTCCAAATAATGGAGAGATCTATTGTCTGGAAAACACCTGGTCCTGAACATTCTGCATAACGGGTCCTATTCCTGTATATACTTAAATAGAATATACTGTACAGATACAATAATATTTTGATTAAAATAATTGTGCTTCTAAATTTTATTTAATATTTGAACACACCGTAACAGGTTCCTTGAATGGGGTCCAAGGCATCTGCAGTCATTGAACCCCTTGAAAATTGACAGTAAATCGAATTGGATATTCTCTCTCTTTGGCTCTATAACAGAGCATTCATATTTGAAATGGTTTACAAGTAAGTTGTAAAGCACTGCTTAGAATTAATTGGTGAGGCACAATATTAAAACAAGGACTCAGAATTGCAAAGGGAAATAGTGATGCTATCAGTCAGGAGAAGGAAACCGTGACCAGGCCATGCACAGATCTGCATATATCTCATTAAATATATGTTTCCATTCCCAGCAGAATAATGCTGTATTAAGCACCACTCATCTCAAAAGCTGATGTATACGGAGGGACGATTGGAAAGGCATAGTCTATTTTCTATACCATGGAAAATATGTATTAATATGATGCATTTGCTCAACTTAAACAAGTTACGTGTTATCTGTCTGCCTTTGCATAATAAGGAAAAAGGTCTTGACCGCCTCAGGGAAGATTAGGTGTCCTGAGGCTCATTTTCAATATGGTGGAAGTTAAAGGATGGCGAGCAGTTAACAAAGCGTGACATGAAAGTGAAGGGGAGTTGATGCTTGTTTTATTGAATATTTGCACTGTGTATAATGGACTCTGTTCCTTTCCCAGCAGAACAAACAAATACTTTGCTGGTCCTTCATTTTCTACATTATGCACTTAGAGGGTTTCTGGGAACATTCTGAGAATCCTATTAATGTTTCTTTTGGAATATGAATGGTAAATCTAAAATGTTTTACCCTCTTCTATTCAGCAAGTAGCCTGTAATTGGCAAGCCAATTACTGTATATGATATAGTTATATCTGAACATTAAGCTTGGATAGAGAAAAGGGCAGGCAGTAGAACCAGTTTTAATACACTGGGACATCCAGATAGTAGGACAGATCCCCACTTGTTATGTATTAACTACAGTATGTTTTGTAGTTTTGTCATTATAAAGTATTAAATATAAAATAGTATGCACAGAGAATACTCTAACTCCTATTGTATAATGTTGGTGTATCAGGAATCTGTGAAAGAATACTGTAGTGGCAGAAGAATTCAAGCTAAATACATTTATATATTTCATGAAACCTAAAGGCGAGGCTTTATTTCTCTTTTTTACCTTTTTTTTTAGCCCTGAGCCTCTTTGAAATATAAAACAAGTTTGGGGGCAACACAAGCATGAAAAAAGTTTCTAGGGGTGCCAAATAAGGGCTGAAATTGGCTATTTGGTAGCCCCTATGCAGACTGAGACTAGAAGAAGGTCTGTTTGGCAGTAAACCTGGTTTTTATGCAACCAAAACTTGTGCAAGTGGCTAAGAGCTTCAGGAGTGATCGAAATAGCCCATTAGTGAAAGAACAACCTCAGGAGTTCAGTTAAACCGTGTCTGATTTTTATACAACCAAGACTTGCCTCCAAGCCAGGATTTCAAAAATAAGTAGCTGCTTTGCTGTCATTGGGAGCAACATTCAAGGGGTTGGTGAGAACCATGTTCAGCATGTTGTAGAGTATACAAACTTCTATTAGTAATGTGACAGTGACATCACTAAGCAAAGCACTAAGCAGAATACATACTTAAGTAACATTTGTTTGGGAGAAGTTAGACTCACAGCTTAAAGGGCAAATCATCTCCATTAGCAAAACTGGAAATAAATCACAGAAATATGTTTAGACTTTCATAACCTGCCAAATGTAGTAAAATGAACATGGTAATTAGGGGGTGTGACCAAAAATTGGAGAGGCCACAACAATTTAAAATTTTATAACTGGAGGAGCCATGTTGGGGCTTGGATGTTTTACTATTGAGTACTGTTCTTATATTTACCACTAGGTGGGGTGATAGCAATCCAACTTGCAGTGCAGCAATAAAGAGTGACTGAAGAATATCAGAGCATAAGTCACATGACCGGGGGCACCTGGGAATCTAACAACATGTCGAGCCCTATGTCAAATTTCAAAATTAAATATAAAAAAAAATCTGTTTCCTGTTTTAAAAATGGATTTCAGTGAAGTATTCTGCTGGAGCAGCACTATTAACTGATATGTTTTTAACAACTTGTGTTTCCTGTGACATAATCCATTTAATACATTTAAACAGCTATGCCAGAACCTACAAACTACACAATGTCCTCTATTAATCTCCACCTTTATCTTAAAGTCAAGACACCTATAACAGCCTTTTACTGTTAATTAATAACATATTAATCTGTTGAATTAGATTGAATTGAGCCCTTAAGATATTTTGGGCTTTATTTTTTCTTAGGAAGACAAAGTTATGATTACACAGCTCTAAAATTAGTTACAAATTTAATTTTTGTAAATGTTTCTCCTTTAATCTGTCCAAAACTTTGCAAAATTTGATTTGACAAACCTTGACCCAAACTATAATTTTCCACAATGATGTTATTGGTATAGGGATGTGGTACAGGGCACATGCACCTACTGTCACAGGTGTTGGTTCCCTGATGTAGCAGGCACCCTGCCTGCTGACGGTGGTGGGTGCCAGCATATTGGCTTAGGATGACTGGCTAAGCAAATTATACCAAGAGAAAAGAACCAAAACAACCGCTGAAAGCTCAGAGTAAAACAGAAGGAAAAAACACCGGAAAGCATCGAGATGACTAGTGTGAGTGAAGGCTCTTAGCTATACTTACTCATTTACTCAGTCATTTACTGGGATATTGAAAATGTATGAGAGATCTGGTACTAGCTGAAAAGATACAAAGGGGTAAATTCACTAAAGCGCGAAAATGCGCTAGCGACAGCTTCGCCGGTGTTCGCCGCACTTCACCAGGTGAATTTTCGCCAACGTTACGCAAATTCACTAAGATGCGCAGGGCGGCGAATGGTAGAGAAGATAATTTATGCTAGTGATGCCTAATTTGCATACAGTGCGAATCTAAGTGTGTAATAAAGGTGTATGTTACAGCCACTACATTACACTACACAACCCAGGAAACCTTTAATAAATAAAATAAAGTTGTCCTATTGCCCTAAACATGTACCCCCTGTATAGTTGAGTTGCCATAAGTTAGGAAATGTAGGGGGGGAAGGAGGGTAACCCAAAAAAAATGTTTGCTGTTTTTCAGACTATCACCCTACAAAAGGTAAAAGACGCCATAATTTTTTGGGACTTAGAAAAAATTTCAAACTCCTATCTATTGTATTGAACTTCGCCAGGTCTGACCTGGGGAAGTAACATCTAGCGTAAGAGGTAACGTTCAGAAAAATGTTCATCTTAGTGAATTAGCTTAGTTAGGTCCCTTCGTCAGAGTGCAAATTCGCCTGGCTTTAGGGTGCGAAGTTGCGCAAGTCAATCTACTTCGCTAGCGAATTTTCACCAAGGACACTTTTAGTGAATCGGCGAAGTTGCGAATTGACGTCATGCTGGCGAATTAGCGCTACCGTTAGATGCTTCGCGCTTCAGTGAATTTGCACCAAAGTGTTTGGAGTTTACTGATGCCAACAATCTACTTTGAGACATAAAAGATACTGAACTATACATTATTGGGTAAATTAAGTGACATAGGTTGAGCCAATGGGATCCATTATCCAGAAACCCAGTATCCAGAAAGCTCCAAATTATGGAAAGGCTATCACCCATTACTCCCAAACACTCCATATTATCCAAATCACCCAATGTTTTAAAAATAAATAATTTTTTTTCTCTGTAATAATAAAACAGTATATTGTACTTGAGATATAATGGAATCCTTTCTGGAGACAAAAATATCCTATTCGATTTATGTATACATGATTTTCTAGTAGACTTAAGGTATGAAGTTCCAAAGTCCATTAACTGGAAAACCAAAGGTCCAGAACATTCTAGATAACAGGTCTTATACTTATACTTATCTGGTTGTTCTAAATATTGAAGCCCCCTAGTATCAGGAACATGTATCATAGGCACAATCAGTTTCTGTAAGCATAACCAAATTACCACCTTGCAAAACTACAAATCCCCACCTTGCAAAACTACAAAATCACAATGAAAACAGAGTAACACTGATAGAGAAAAAGTTTATTTTATTTTGTTTGCTGCTGTTGTTTTTTGCTGATCCAGTCTATTTTGAGGTAATGGTGAAACCATGGATTTGTAAGGGATAGGCGGCTTAATGCATGTTTACAGATGAATATATCGGTATCTGGTCTTCTACCTTGTTACAGCGAGAAATCCTCTGGAGATGGATTGTGCGGAATATTTTAAAATATCTCATCATCTCTTGTGCTAATAGCTAATCTCTGCTGAAAATCTCCTTTGCCTAAGGCTGCTTTGGAGAAATCTCAAGATATCCTGAGGTACAGTAACAGTCTGTTTTACATAAAATATTCTGCACCAGAAATGGAATGGATGTCCAACAAACACAAATATAACTCTCCATAAGGCTGCTGCACAATTGCTTATGCAAAGCAGAGCTATAATGCTAAAAGTATAATCACCTAATTGCCCCTGCCTTTGTCCACATAATAGATGCTGCCTCATGTCACTTCCAGTGTCACTGACCCAGTCGATGAAAGGAAAGTAAAATGAAGTAAAGTGACCTGGTGATCCGCAGCATTGAGTGGTAGTAATGGGCGAATTTATTCGCCAGGGGCGAATTCGCTGCGAATTCCCGTGATTCGCCACTGGCGAATAAATTTGCGAATTGCCAGCGAAATTTCACTTAGCGAAAATTCACTGGAAAAACGAGTCGCGCATCGTTTGATGTGACGCGCCGAAAACGACACAACGCGCGCCAAAAACGACGCACCAAAGTTGACGCACGTCAAAAGTGTCCCGCAACTCGTTTCGCGAATTTTTCGCCAATTTGCTAATTTCTCGCCAATTTGCTAATTTCTCTGGTAAGTGTCCCAGGAAGTGATTTTATTGTGGGAGGAGTTGGGTTTAAGGCTAATGCGGCAGCTAACAACACCGGTTGCATTGTGCATTATAAGGTTGTTGTGGAACGTGGTTGTTGAAGAGTTAATTTTTTGTTTTATACATTTGTGCTCATAAGTTTACATGCCCTGGCAGAATTTATGATTTCTTGACCATTTTTTAGAGAATATGAATGATAACACAAAAACTTTTCTTTCACTCATGGTTAGTGGTTGGCTGAAGCCATTTATTGTCAGACAACTGTGTTTAATCTTTCTAAATCATAATCACTACACAAACTACCCAAATGTCCCTGATCAAAAGTTTACATACCCTGGTGATTTGGCCTGATAACATGCACACAACTTGACACAAAAGGGTTAGAATGGCTATTAAAGGAAAAGTAAATGTTTTTCTTTTTCTTTCTGTAAATTTGCTCTAAACAGCCCCCCAGATTAATGTACCTTAGTCCCTGCTGCAAGTCTGCTCTGGTTTCTGTGTTATCAGCAGCTTCTTTCCCTTCTTCCTGGTGCAGAGTGAAGCCCAGCCCCTTAGCTTACTGAGCAGTCCATTTGCTGCTGTTCCACAATAGAGAGGAAGAGGGAGCCAGTGTGTGCATTAGTAAGCTAGTTTCCCCAAGCAAAAGCTGCTACACACACTGCTCTCTGCTATGTCATAGTATGCAAATGATCTCCAAGACTAGTCTGAGAGATAAGGTCAGCTCAGAAAGCTAAGGGGCTGGGCTTCACTCTGCACCAGGAAGAAGGTGAAACAAGCTGCTGATAACACAGAAACCAGAGCAGACTTGCAGCAGGGACTAAAGGTGGCCATACACGGGCAGATAAAAGCTGCCGACAGACTGTGTCGGCAGCTTATCTGCCCGTGTGGGGGGCCCTCCGACGGGCTTTCCCGATCGATATCTGGCCGAAAGTCGGCCAGATGTCGATCGGGCAGGATTAAAAATCCCGTCGGATCGCGGCCGCATCTGTTCGTTGATGCGGTCCCGCGATCCGACCGCCCGTTCTGATCCGAACGTTGGGCCCTAGGGCCCACGATCGGATCAGCCCGATATCGGGGAGAGATCCGCTCGTTTGGCAACATCGCCAAACGAGCGGATCTCTTCGTGTATGGCCACCTTAAGGTACATTAATTTGAGGGACTGTTTAGAGCAAATTTAGAGATAGAAAAAAAAAATGTTTACTTGTTCTTTAAAGGTAACCATCTTCTCCTCTGATCTGTTTGCTTGTAATTAGTGGGTGTGTATAAAAGGTCAGTGACTTTCTGGACTCCTGACAGACCCTTGTATCTTTCATCCAGTGATGCACTGATGTTTTTTGGATTTTTTTGTACCTATCCGGAGTGCCACCTGGAACCTCTTCTTTTTTGGACTTATCACAGTTTGAGCGTGGTTGGCTGAGCACATGGAGCCCATAGAGCTGATTGGGGAGACTGAGTCTGAGTCTTGAGCAGTTATATTTCTATTTATTTATTACGGTATGTTTTACACTAAAGCTACACTTAAAATAAATGTTGTGCGGTCATTTCACCCAACACATTATTGCCCAGTGTGCTATTAGGTCAAGAGTTAGGGGGTGTGGGGGTAACAAATAAGTAGTTGACACAGGCAGATGTTGCTGCTGTCGTGGAGGTTTCCTGTGTCAGGAGGTGAAATATGTTTTTTGGCATTTGTGGTAGTGAGTAAAACAGGGACAGTAGCTCTTGGTAGAGGGAGTCAGGCCTGCAAAATTTGCAGGGGGATCCAAAGAAAAAGGGAATGACAGTGAGACAGCCAAGGCACCATGCTGAGCCAATAGCATTGATTTAATTAAAAGGTGAAGTTTGTGCCAAGTGTTTTTATCCACCTTGCATGTGAGCACTGAAGAGTACTAGAAGTACAGTAAGGGGTATTATCTACTCTGCAGTAGGGATGAGCAAAGTAAAGTTTTGAGGTGAAATTAGCATTTTTGTCAGTGGTAAATATTTTTGTGACTTCATGCTAGAATTTTGTTTTGCCAAAAAATATGGGTTTTTGTGTGCTGAAAACAAAATGCAGAAAGAAGTTTATAATTTTACCATGCTTTTTGTTAAAAATTTTTGGGAATTTTTCAGCAAAGTGAACTGGACACTTTGTAATAATAAAACAGTACCTTGTACTTGTTTCCAAATAAGATATAATTAATTTTTATTGGAATAAAACTCTATTTTACTCTATTTAAAGTTTAAATGAGTTTTATCAGACTTAGGGAGGAATGTAATATGCTTTGTTAACGCATAAAAAGTTTGCAAAGACACTTGCGACACATTAGCGACCATGTTTGCGCCATTTGTGACTGATTAAAGACCTCAATGACTTTTTTGCAAAGTTTGAGACCAAATTTCCTTTTGCAAACGTTTGCAGTGTAAATAATAAAATTTTGCAAACACACAGTTTTTTTGGGACAAAATATTTAACGAAACTCCAGAGCAAGTGTTAAAGGTTCCCAGTGTACAATTAAGATTTGCAATGCAATAAAAACCTAACAAAGAATATTACACTGCAACAAGAATTTTTTTTTTGCAAAATTTTGCTCTTTGCAAACATTATTACATTTCCCCCATAAGGTACCAAGGCTCAAATTGCAGAAAGTCCCTTTATCCAGAAAAAGTCCCAAGCATTTTGGATAACAGGTTCCATACCTGTATTTAGTATGGGTATGGGACCTGTTATCTAGAATGTCAGGACCTGGGGTTTTCTTTTTGTAATTTGGATCTTGATACCCTAAGTCTACTAGAAAACCATGTAAAAATTAAATAAACCCAATAATTTGGGTTTACTTTCAATAATGATTACTTATATCTTAGTTGGAATCAAGTACAAGGGTCTGTTTTAGTATTACAGAGGAAAAAGAAATAATTTTTTAAAATTTTTATTTGGATAAAATGGAGTCTATGGGGTAGATTAATCAAAGAGTGAAGTTAAGAGTGAAGTTCCGCCACTAGAGGGAAATTCCACAGCTCTCAATTCATTTCTATGGGATTTTTAAAGGCATATTCATTAAAGGGTGAACTTTCACTTCACCCATTGATTAAAATGCCTTGCAAAATCCCATAGAAATGAATTGAGAGCTGTGGAATTTCCCTCTAGTGGCGGAACTTCACTCTTTGATGAATCTACCCCTAGGAGTCTATAATTTGAAGTTTTCTGGAGAAGTGTTTTTCCAAAAACTGATCCCATACCTGCACAATTCGTTGATTATATTGTTATGGGACCTGTTGTCTGGGATTCTCAGGACCTGGGGTTTTCCAGATAAATGGTCTTTTCATAATTTGGATCTCCATAATATAAAAATGAAACTCCAGAGCAAGTGTTAAAGGTTCACAATGTGCAATGAAGATTTGCAATGCAATAAAAACCTAATGAAGGATTAAATTGCGACTGGTGAATTTTTATTCACAAAATGTTGCTCTTTGCAAGCAATATTACCTTTCCCCTATAAGGTATTAAGTTCCAAATTGTGAAAACTCCCCTTATCCAGAAAACTCCAAGTCCCAAACATTCTGTAAAACAAGTTCCATACCTGTATTTAGTTCATTTCATAAGTGACAAGTAGGAAACGGCTACTGGAGGCAACCTCATATTTGGAAAAAAAAGTCAACGCACAGTTAGTTTTTATTTCACCAAATTTAAAACATAGGAACAATGAAAATAATAACCTTTAATACACGTTACATTTCCGTTGTTTCAACAGGTGTTCGAGCTGAAAATTGGGGGCAAAACTAAGACGGCTGACCTGTGCCACAAACATGCAAATGGAAGCACTTCACTTATCATGGTGTTTCACCGCAGCTTAGGTTTAAATGTCAGTATTCACCGCTCCCCCATACGAGCTAGCTAGTTAAAAGCTGTTTTTAGTAAGGTGCTCAATCTATAATTAAGCAGGCTATTATAAGCACATTTTAATTAAGGGCATATTCATTTCTCCCCTCATTAATCTAAGTGGTGTCTTTTAGATGGAAATGGAGCTGGTATCGGTGTAAAAGCTTGTCGAATGAGTGTGCCATCTGATACATAGTGAATGGAAAGAGCATTTGCAGTCCTGAGACTTTAAGAAAGGATGATAAATAGCACCCGAAATTGCTTCTTAAAGTTGGAGAACATTAGAGAAGAGTATTTGAATACAGAGCACTGCATCTACAATGTCCAGCGGTGTAATGAAAATAGACATCATATTGACAACATCTTAATCCAAGGTGCTTGCTAGACAATAAAAACCTTAGCACTCTGGGATTGCCAGGCATTCGCAGTTGGAAATCTTGCCTTTTCTGAAGCACCTTGGTATCTTCATATTCATTATTACTACAACCAAAAAATAATCCTTTTTATTTTGTGAAATATATGTGTGATGGAAGAGCAAATGATCTGGCTAAGTTAACTACAACATATAAAAAAAAGAGGGGACTGATCAATACACATTTCCTGGTCCCCTGTTTTGTTCGTATAGTTATGGGGCCTGTTATCCAGAATGCCCAGGACCTGGAGTTTTCCAGATAACAGTTCTTTCCTTAAATGCATCAGTTAATAGTGCTGCTCCAGCAGAATTCTCATTGAAATCAGTTTCCCAAAAGAGCAAACAGATTTTTTTATATTTAATTTTGAAATCTGAAATGGTCTGGACATATTGTCAATTTCCCAGCTGCCCCAAGTAAGGTGACTTGTGCTTCCATCACTCTTTACTGCTGTACTGCAAGTTGGAGTATTATCAACCCCCCACCCAGCAGCCTAACAACAGAACAATGAAAAGGTAAACAGATAACAGCTCCCTAGTACAAGATAACAGCTGCCTAGTAGATCTAAGAACAGCACTCAATAGTAAAAATATCCATGTCCCACTGCGTTCATTCTTTTACATTGAGAAGGAAAAACAGCCTGCCAGAAAGCAGTTCCCTCCTAAAGTGCTGGCACAAGTTATGTGACCAGCGACAGCTGGGAAATTACAAAATGTCTAGCCTCATGTCAGATTTCAAAACTGAATATAAAAAAAATCTGTTTGCTCTTTTGAGAAATGGATTTCAGTGCAGAAGTCTACAGGAACAGCACTATTAACTGATGTGTTTTGAAAAAAAAAAAACACGTTTTCCCATGACATTATCCCTTTAATTTGGATTTTCATAACTTAAGTCTAATCATGTAAACATTAAATTAACCCAAAAGTTTTTTTCCCAGTGTAGGGGACTACTAAATTAACCTCCTAGTTATTTAGCAGGCAGTCCCCAAGTGTTATGGACACCTAAGTGGGTCCTAAAATACAGTTAGGAGGGGGAACTGTTTCCTATTCCTGCTCTAATCCATGCCCCTTGTTGTTACACATAGTGACCAGTAGATGGCACTGTGTTAAAGTATAAAAGCACTGTAAGCCATGCTTTCAGTGTCCATCTTGTGCTGGCTCTAGCCTGAGCAGGCAGGCAGAGTATTCGAGTGGAACCTAAGCAGGTCAGGCTTAGTAAGGATAGGCTAATCACCGTTATAGGTCGCTCTAGGAGTGACAGATAGACAGGATTATTTAGCTGAGCAGTCTGAGGCTCCTACGAGGTTTGTGAGTGGGATTAAGATCCCGGGTACTAATTGCCCAGAGTAGGGATGAAGTGTACAGACCTAGGATTGAAAGTGTCTCCTCAGGTTCCACTTAGGGAAAAGGCTGAAAGCTGGGTGTACCTTCTCAATGCTGCATGTACATTGTCTCCCATGTGTGAAGGGGACAGTCTCTGACCAAAGGTGCTGTGAGTATTGCCTATCCATTGTTGATCCTGTCTGTGCTATGTTACTGCTGTACACTCCAATGTGGATTGTATGTTCAATAAACGTGTTCTATAGTTAAGTTATAAGAACCACTGGCGCCCAATTATTTGCACCCTGAATATTATTACAGTTGCACTACACCCTGCCTCCACCTCGCTGCGAGGGCTTACTCCCTAAGATTTAAGGTCTCATCCGGAGCAATATATTGGGAGTGAAGCCTATAGATAGAGACAGGTGCACTCGAGTTTACTATAGCGCTACACACAAACTATTCGGGGTTAACAAGGAAGTTATACGACCTTTAGCCTGCAAGCTGGTAACAACAAAACATGTGACTAGAAACAAAAATTACTGCATACAAGCTCTGAATTGAATGCTTAACATCCATCCAGCAACTATGTAGCAAGCCAGCCAGTTCAGGTTATGATCGCAACAATATATTAAAACTTAACCTTTAATAGTAACATTGCTTAATAAAAACCAAATAGGCTCAAACCGACATAAACACTCACAGCATGTTCCAATCACAGCTGTGCAGGACAATGTCCTTAAAAATAACACATACTAAAAACTGAATGTGTAGGCGGACTGGGTAGGCTAGTGGTAACAAACCGTTTAAATGCACTTCCACTGCTTGACAATGTATCAAATTAGTCGCTACTATGAATTACTCTAGAATAGCAAATACCCTCCAATAGGGTCAATGTTCACACAGCGTTAATGCCAGTAGCACTCTTAAATATATTCCACACCTTCCAGTGAATCACATTAAAGCCCCCCACCATTCCCTCCCAAGGCTATAGTTTCTGCCTAGCTACGTTGGGAAGCGTGGGAACTAGCCTCACCACCTTCCACCTACACCACCCAACGCGTTTCGCTGCTCGGCAGCTTCGTCAGGGGCATAAGTGTCCAATGTACTATAGCGCTACACCAGTAAGGATTAATTATATCTTAGTTGAGATCAATTACAAGGTACTGTTTAATTATTACAGAGAAAAAGGAAATAATTTATAAATATTGGGATTATTTGTATAGAATGGAGTCTATGAGAGACAGCCTTTCCAAAATGTAAAGCTTTCTGTATAATAGTTTCCCAATAATGGATACCATACTTGTACAATTAGTTGATTATACAGATATGAGACCTGTTATCTGGAATGCTCAGGACCTGGGGTTTTCCAGATAAAGGCTCGTTCAGTAATTTGGATCTCCGTAATTTAAAAAATAAAAAAAAAAACCTAAAAATTAGATAAACCTGATAGGATTGTTTTTACCTTCAATAAGGATGAATTATATGTTGTTGGTATCAAGTACAATGAACTGTATTTATTAACACAAAGAAAGGGGAATTCACTTTTAACAATTATATATCAGATGGTCTTTCTACAAGGTGGAGCTTTCTGCATAACCAATTTCCAAATAATGGATCCCATACCTGTAATGGACTCTATGAGAGATGGTCTTTCCATAATTCAGAGCTTTTTGGATAATGGATCCCATACCTATATTTAGTATTTGTGCTTATGCATATTTCTCAAAAACATGGGCAATTATGATCATAATATTGGCAAGCCACCAATAAGGAATTAATAATTCAGGAATATCATAGTGGTTTGCACTGTATTTAAAGGAGAATTCAATCCCTTATTAGAAAAAACCCTACACCCTACCCTACATAGACCCACTCGTAAAATGTCTTACAAAACGCGAAAACCAGAAAATGTGAGTTTTGACCCTTGAAAACGCAAATTATTTGGTTTAAATACAAATCATCCTTTAATAAATATGCTGCTTAGTCTGCACATCGGTATTGCACATAGGTATTGTATGGCATTTCAATGGCATTTCAATGGCACACTTCTCTGCACATATGTGCTCTAAACATTGCATCTAGTAATTATAAATAAACACTAGAGTATTACTATTAAAGTTTAGCACAACCACAACAATACTCATTTAGTTTTACCACGTTTTCTCCATCTCTATACTAAAATATTCCACCAACTGTACTTCCAAGAATACTTCAGTGGGAAAAGGACTGTGTTGTTGCCGTGTTTGTATTAAAATTATTACCTTGAAAAAGAACATCAGTGGGAAGTCGCACTTGAAATATCCAGAACATTCTAATTTATAAAAGTGGCTTGTTAATGTGTGTTCATAAACTGCACCACTGTACATATTACATTATGGCTGAGCCAATCTGCAAAGCAGAAAGGTCAACAAGACAAAATGCTGTTGCAGTAGGAAAGCTATTCCAAGAAAATATACCAAGCCCGCTTGGAGAAAGCTGTCCTGCACATTACGTGCTAACAAAGAGGAGACGAGAAGCAATTAATTTCTTTTTCTTAGTCGGATCTATGTAGTGCTAATATCAGTCTAGTTTCCCATTACATGCCTGGACAGTTATATTTCCACAGAGGGATACTTGACATAAATAATTGTCATTAGAACACTGGGATAGATGGGTCACCAGGACTGAGTGAATCTCCTTTATTGGAGCAAAGGCAGAAAAAGCATATTTAGAATCAGGAATTCTATGCTTGCAGATACAGAGGAGCTTAGAAAGCCACTTAGTAAATATACTGTATATAAAAATGTTTAAAAAGAATGAAGAGTAAAAATAGGAGGGGATATGATAACTGCCACATTTACCATATTGTGTTATTGTGTTTTTCAGCCCTACAGAGTTTGCTGGGCTTCTTACACCTAGAAAGGCTCCATTATATTTTTTTCAAAGGAAGTGCACGAGAGAATCATGAGTGGCAGAATAAGAGCTTGTAGCTTAACACAATGGGCAGACTAAATAATGGCAAGGTCTAGAAAATACTGACTTTAAGAGTAAATGCAGAGGTTTATTTCATTGTGAATTACACATTTGTTTCTCTTACTAAAACGTCTTTTTAGTCAACACTTTGATAGATGATATTCAAAAGCATAAAAAATGAACAACTAGTCTGTAGCTGTACTGCAGTGATGATACAGTAATGGCAATGTGATTTAATGTGTCAGGGTGGAGGAAAAGTCTGGTAGTACCCAAAGAAGTCATATTTCCACGGATAAAGGACAAATCAGAAATTAGAAGATCTGGAAAGCCATTTTTTCAGAAAGCTTGGAGTTATTGAAAGGTTGTCTCTCATAGACTCAATTTTAATCAAATATGTCAGATTTGTAAAAATGATTTCCTTTTTCTCTATACAGGTTTGGAACCTGTTATCCAAAATGCTCAGGACCTGGGGTTTTCTGGATAATGGATCTTCCCATAATTTGGATCTTCATAACTTAAGTCTACTAGAAAATCATGTAAACATTAAATAAACCCAACAGGCTGGTTTTGCTTTCAATAAGGATTAATCCTATCTTAGTTTGGATCAAGTACAAGCTACTGTTTTATTATACAGATAAAGGAAATCATTAAAAAAAATTGGATTATTTGGATAAAATTGAGTCTATGGGACACAGCCATCTGGATAACAGGTTTCTGGATAACAGATCCCATACCTGTAATAATAAAACAGTACCTTGTACTTGATCCCAACTAAGATATAATGAATGGAAGCAAAACCAGACTATTGGGTTTATTTAATGTTTAAATGATTTTCTAGTAGACATACAGTAACCCCAGGTCCTGAACATTCTGGATAAAAAGTCCCATGCCTTTATATAGTTTTCCTTTTCAGGGACCAATTAAATTATTTCAGCTCTTTAGGTACATTAGCATTATATTAGCATTACATTACATTAGCAATAGTGCTATCGTCCTGTATTGGTATAAATCCATGACAATGTACTTGCATTTTCTGTGTCATACTAAATAACCAGTATTCCCTTGGTCTCTAACCACAACTGATATATAACATTCCCTCTCACAAAATGTGTACTCATTAAAGGACCCTTCAGACTCAAATTACATCCCTCCTTATCACTAACTCAAACAACCTTGCCCCTATTAATTAACAATGTCTAAATGCAACCCACTTCCTATGACCAAATCCTATAATTCATGTAGGCTACTTTAAATAAACCTTTAATATGATGTAGAGAAAAGTATCCTTTGAATACTCAACTTTTATTTCTGATATTCTTGACTTTTGTCCATAGCCCCATGGACCTATAGCACCTGGAGTAGACTGCTCTATTGAAAGTATGGAATAGAAGGCTGGGGGACTTAGCGGTGGATGGGAGAATAAGCCCCTGAGAAAAACGCTGATGACCCAGGCTCCATGAATTTATATAGAAAAAGCTCCAGCACAGGCCTATAGACATGAATAAAGTTTGGTTTTGCTCATGAGTTAGGTTGTCTTGGTTGCGGTTTGGTAAGAAGTAGTGATGGGCAAATCTGGGGCGTTTTGCCGAAATTTCGCAAATTTCTAGTATAAATTCGCAAAACGGCGCCACATCTTGTTTTGGACACCAGCGTCCATTTTTTTGACACTGGCAATGGGTGCAAACATCCTAAAATATATGCCAGTGAATTTTCACCAGGCAAAATTTTTCTGGTGTTTCGCGAATTTATTTGCCTGTGGCGAATCGTGGGAATTAACCATGAATTTGCCCCATGACTAGTAATAAGGAGTGGTAAAATGACTCTAAGGAGCAGATTTACAAAATTGGTGTGAAGAGATAGAAGTTCGATCGAATTTGATCGAATACCAATCGTATGATCGAATATGCAAATTTGGCCTCTTCGATCATCGAATACCGAATATTCGAATTATCCAATATATCAAATGATCAGATATTCGATCATTCAAAAATTCGATGATCGAAGGATTTTAAAAATAAATATTTATTGCTATGCCTTCTTCGCCAGATTGAACCTACCGAATACCAATAGAAGCCTATGGGAATCCCCCCATAGGCTTCTTTTGCAAAGACCTGCTCGAATAACATTCGTACAATCGAACGCCTCGATCTTTCTAATCGCCCAAATTTTTCGGAGGCTTGAAGGAAAAAGTACGAATTTTTTGTGAAATCGAATATCGAGCAAAAAGATAGCCTGGAATTATTTGATAAGCATTCGATAGATTTTAAGGGAATTTTAGTAAATTTGCCCCTAAATCTTGCTTGCATTTTTACTCCTGTCAGCTCTTGGTTTTGCTAAGGTCATAATGTACAGGCATGGGATCCATTATCCTGAAACCCATTATCCAGATTGCACTGAATTACAGGAAGGCCATCTCACATATACTCCATTTATTCAAATACTATACAAATGTTTAACAAAATAGTGTTTCCTTTTCTCTGTAATAATAAAACAGTACCTTGAATTTTATCCCAACTAAGTTACAATTAATCCTTATTTGAGGCAAAACAATCCTATCGGATTTTATAGCAGATTTAAGCTATTGAGATCCAAATTACATAAAGATTATCTGGAAAACCCCAGGTCCCCAGCACTTGAATAAAAGATCCCATACCTATTCAATGATATTTTCAAGGAATGTCTGTCCAATAAACTCATTACATTCTAAAGTGTTAGGAAGGCAGAATTAGATTTTCCTAAGAGAATAGGACATCTGCTAAGGAGAGGCAATGGGTAGATGGGCCTTGTCCAGGATTTCAGCATTGTCTCGTAGCTTGGACAACATACAGTGTGTTCTCTCTAGATCCCCTGGTTCTACAGTACCTACAAGTAAAATCATTGCACTAATTGTCTTATTTCTAATACACAAGCAGCAAAAGAGACCCTTTGCCTCAGCTGGAAAGCCTGCTGTGATTACAAAGAATTTCCCCCCCATTAACAGTTACACTCCTTCCATAAAAACTAGTAAAGAAGCAAAGGTGTATAAAGAATCTTGCCAATTAAAAATGTCTGTCATTAATGATTGATGATAGACTTACACTCCTTTAGTAGAGGTTATGCAGGAGAAAATAATTCTTGCGTGCCCTGCTAGAAGGCTAAATGGTGCTGTCCTTCATATACCGTAGCTTTAACTGAATCCTTAACATATTAGCAGGGCAAGTACAATATACTCAGTGTCCTGGAAGTCACTCAAATTCCCAATTGGCAAATACAATTTTTTTTACTAGGTTTGCTTGAATGATCGGATTTGCTGAACTATTAAGTTCTCAGTCAATAGTATCTTGTAGCTTGTTTGTTTAATTGATTGCGGTGGTGTGACAGCAACCACTAAACAAAGCTCAAATATTTGCACTCTGAAACTGGCACACCAGCTGACAGCATATTGTCCTCCCTTCCATCCCCACTCTCGCAGCTACAGCTTCTGCTGTTTACCTATTAAGATCTGAGGGAAGAGTAAGTTCAATTAATTACACATACCGTATGTTTATATTTAATTTTTTGTTGCTCAGTTATAAGGTTTCTGGGAAGATTGGATCCCATGGGAAACAGGCAACAGATATAGGCAGAGCTTTCTACAATATGCCTATGCTATTAATGGAAGCCTTAAAAGAAGTGTCTTCAATGCTTGCCCATTAAGGAATGCAGAGACTTATATACATCTATAATTAGGACTATAATCTTCTATTCATCTCTTTTAAGGACCATCATAAAGAGCCATCATCCTCCCCCTTCCCTACTTGATCTGTGTAGTAGGGCAGGAAAAATAATGGAAAGATCTAGAAAGAGTCAAAGGTAAGGTAAGAGTATAACCCTCCTCTTTATACAGGTATGGGATCTGTATAAAAAGAGGAGGTGAAACCCGTTATCCTGAAAGTTCTGAATCACTTGCATATCTCGCATAGACTCCATTTCAATCAAATAATTCAAATTTTTTTTTAAATTTTATATAATTTTAAAAATGATTTCCTTTTTCTCTGTAATAATGAAACAATATCTTGTACTTGATCCCAACTAGGAAATAATTCTTATTGGAGACAAAACAATCCTGTTGGGTTTATTTAATGTGCACATGTTTTTTAGTAGACATAAAGGGGGGGGGGGTCATAACTTTTAGTATGTTATAGAATGGCTGATTCTAAGCAACCTTTCAGTTGGTCTTCATTTTTTCTTTTTTTATAGTTTTTGAATTACAGGTATGGGACCTGTTATCCAGAATGCTCGGGACCTGGGGTTTACAGGATAACGGATCTTTCCATAATTTGACTCTCCATGCGTTAAGTCTACTAGAAAATCATGTAAACAGGAAATTAACCCAATAGGCTGGATTTGCTTCAAATAAAGATTTATTATATCTTAGTTTGGATCAAGTTCTGTTTTATTATTACAGAAAAGGGAAATTGCTTTGGATTATTTTAATAACCTGGAGTCTATTGGAGACTAACTTTCTGTAATTCGGAGCTTTCTGGATAATGGGCTCCGAATAATGGATCATACAACTGTATTTGCTGCCACCTTCTGATTCTTTCCTGCTTTCAAATGGGGTTCACTGACCCCATCTAAAAACAAATGCTCTATCCAGCTACACATTTCCTGTTTATATTCCAGTCTCTTATTCAAATGAGTGCATGGTTGTTAGAGTAATTTGGACCTTGTAGCAAAGTTCACGATGAAAAAAATTCCAGAAGCACTGACTTTAGGTTTGCGTGGTTGAAACAAGAAGCAACACAGACAAATCCATCCGGATGTGATGTTTGAAGCTTGGTGATAGCCTTGTACAGTTCTCTAGTGCCAAGTTAACATTTGAGCTAGGCGGCAAGTACACAGCTAACACTAGTACTGCGGTAAATTCCCCAGATAATAAGGCCGACATTTAATGATTAAAAACCCCACTTGTGGTGAGCAGTGGCAAGTCACTTTAGCAGAGTTTGTGCACCAGAGTTTGTTAATATAGACGTATAAATCTCCACCGTGGCTCTTACCGGACAATGCAGCTTTTCTGCCAGCTCGGTAGCACGCTAGCTCGGCTAGCTGGATAGCATAGTCAGCGATGTCAGCGTTTAGTCATGTTTCCATGAAAATAAGGATGCAACAGTCCTTTATTTCTTGCTGACTTGAATGCTGGAGCCATAGACGATCCATCTTGTTGTCCAAAGATCGAAGGTTTGAGAGCAGCCAGCACTAGGTAGACTGGGTTAGCTTTTAGCCTGGGGTCAACACCCACACACTTGCCTCACTTTTGTTCATGAGCACAGTGCTTGCGTCTCGGCCAGTAGCCAGTCTTTGTTCTGAGCTCCAGTGCTGTTAGCGTCTCCATTGGCAGATTTGGCGTAGAAGTTTTGAGCAAAGTGTGTCTGTCATAGTTGGTACACATGGTGACTAGTAGTAACACAAAAGCAAACCTGACAAATGTATGAAAAAACACAGTTTTTCAACTGTGTTCACCGGAGCACAGTTAATCGCTGTCATACGTGGCACCACCATTAAAACCACAAAACCAAGTGAGAACAACATTCTATGTAGCAAACAGGTGGTGTCGAAGGCCCCTGCCTCTGTTCAGGGATAGTTTCTCCACCTTGACATGAATCGCGTCTTTTACGTCTCACCCAAGATTTGGACATATCTTCAAAGGAGTGTTCCTTGTCTTTTAGCTGTAGAAAGACAGCCGCGTCTTGCCTTGTAGAGTTTCCCCTCCTATGCTGATCCATTCGCTTGGTGAGCAGTTGTTTTGTCTCCCCGATGTATAGATCAGTGCACTCCTCGCTACACTGGACTCCATATACCACATTACTTTGTTTTGTGGTCCCACCTATATATTATGCATAATACATTTGCTTGATTTAACATTTTCTAGGATTTTACACCATTTTTTTCTGGTCCCCTGAAAAACGTAAAATGGGGGTTTTACTGTACTCTACCTCTATAAGGGTTAGTTCAAGATAAAATGTTAGCATACTCTAGAGCTGTAGACAATATCATTATAGGATATATAACAGCCAGTTTAACTATGGCAAGTGCTCCTCACCTTTCTATTTTCCCGAATTCTAACCCCTAGAGGTTGCAGAGTAAGCTGCTGCATTCAGGTGCTAAATTTCTTGACCCAATTTTATTGCATCTCCTTATTTATTAAATAAAAATACTACTGTTTCTAATTCATTCTGTGGCATTAGATCATGCCTATAAATTATGCAAGGGAGAAATACATTTATTAAAAAAAGATACATTTTTTTCTATGTATAGCTACAGGAATATATGCAGCAGCAGACAGCTGATAAGCTCAGATGAAATGAGCAAGAGAAATGCAGCACAGAGCTGTGTTCCTGCGATACACCATCAAATGAGTTGCTCCTATGCCCTGGGAGGGAGGCCTTGTCCAAGCTGTCTCTCTGATTACACTTTTAACTTTATTACTGATGAAGCTACATGAGTCCATAATGATGCGCTAGATCTCCCACTGTGTCCCCCCCCACACTAGTGCTCTCCCTCTTGTTCAGGCATCTTTGATGGTTCTGACCTGTTTTGAATTCCTCCAGATTGCTTTTATTTGGAGCTTCCCTGGCTGCCACTGCATCCCACTAAAGCAAATTACAATATGTGGCTTGGGCCTTATACGAGTCGAGAAGCACAGATGTATCCGAGTCCCAGTGCTGATATTTCCATAATGCATTGCAATCCCTGGGACTGGCTGACAGCACAGAAACTCAGAGACCAATCTTTTTATGAACAAGTGAGGGTAGAAGAACAGTTTGCACAGAATTGCTTGATACTTTGGCATGGGGAGGGAAAGGAATGTCATGAAATTCCTATTAACCCTTGTAGGCCTTCCCATGTTCTTGAAAATACCCTTCTTCTTCTTCTTCTTATATAATCATGTGATGCAGTTAAAAAAACTGCAATTGATGGGTTAATATCTTCTGCACTAATATGATTACACTGTAATCTGATTTTGTTAGAAGGCATTGAGAAGGAACTGATAGCCTGGCTACACATGATTGAGAGTAGAGTTGCACTGATATTAGTTTAAGGCACATTAAAACGGTAGCATGAGACTTATTCTGACGACATATGGTTCATTGCAGAAGAAACAATCTAATTAATACATTTATGTGCTGTCATGCCATGTAAAGGCTAATTCTGTAGGTTTGGAATTATTGCACATACTGCATCTACTGCATCATGCAGCCATAAAGTGGCCCTGTTGTTTTTAAAAATCTAAAGAGTTTAAAATCTGCTCTTGAAAACTAAAAAAGAATAAGTATGCAAAGTGCTTACAGAAGTACACAATAAAAAGGGGCCATATTACTATAACTGCAAGAATGTTGTCTATGTCCATCTTATCCCAACTCTCTGACTTGGCTTATTACTTCTCTGCCTTTATGTTGGCTCATAGATGGTGCTACATAATTTCCCAGGTTATGCTACAGACAGGTTGCTTTATGGCTGTTATCCCATCAGGATGGAGAGCTTAGTCTAACCAGTTCTAGTCCCTTGTGAGTAAAGAGGAATTATGTGCAAAGCTCCCTAAGCTAAGAAACGCATCAATTTTAGGGGCCCCATCAGAGCAAGGAGATTCATCACATAAGCTTAAATAGTTGCATGGAGCTTTCCATTAAATAATATTTAATTTGTGTAATGAATAGTTTTTTATGCTGCTAACTTTATGCTCTAATATTAATAATCATGTCCTTATAAATGACATTTCTTACAGAGCAACATTCCTCAAGCAGTGATATCCTTACCATCTGGTTTAGGGATGTGTTGCAGATTTTCATTGCAACCAATATGTGTTTCAAAAGGGAGCATATGCATAGTATTATGGGGGCTTTATATAAATAAATATCAATTAATATCTGGAATTAAATTATCTCCTCCTTTACTACAAGGCCATGCCAAATTGCTGTCTTCATTCCAGGCCTCATTGGACTCTCCTGCCATGATAGCTTTATTCAGTTTATGCAGGCACATATTATGGTTGTGCAGTTGACTAATCCTTTGTATTGCCAGCACTGGGAGTCCTATGTTCAATTTCGGACAGGACAATACAATCTATAGGTTTTCCAGGTCTTCCTCCGGGTACTCTGTTTTCCTTCCATGCTTTAAAAAACATACAGACAGGTTAATTGGCTCCTGATGAAACTGGGCACCATGTATGAATGTGATAGGAACTGTAGACTGTAAGCTTCATGAAAGGCCTCTGAAGACCCATCAGATGACCTCAGCAACCCAAAAAGTAGATGGAGGCCAAATATCAATCAAAGAGGCTGTTTGCAAGGGCCAAGTTGCCAGATTTATCCTACCCTGTTTGCCCAGAGTTAGTAACAATCATTTACAAACACAGGGTAGATTTAGACTTTATTTAGACATTATTGTAACTGTGCTAGCGCAATGGATTCTGTGAGTTTTTAAATCAGTGAAAATATTCACCTGTGTTATTTGGAGTCAATTTTACAAAACACTGCAGTGCATAGGTCTATTCCTATTGCTGTCAGAGATATTGCTCAGCTTCAGATATAATTATCCCTACAGTAATATATTAATTACTTTGCTAATGAATGTATTGAGGGGTGCTCTAGAAAAATCTGAATTCATTTTAGGATATACGTGGCTGCATTGGTTTGTAGTTAAATTACTTTATGCAGAATTACATTTGGGACTGGAGATGCTGTGGTTCCAATCTTTATTTTGTTCCCCAGCAGATAAGGATATTTTAATACCTGACCTATGTTAGAATCAAATCTTTAGAGACATTCTGATGATATAACTTGCTCAAACAGCTGAAACACGTGTTTTATGCTAGAAAGTGCGAACATTGGAAAAAAAAAAATCAGTTTTCTTTAGGTGAAATAAAAGATGAACTGCCAGAGAAGACCTCCTAATGCTTTCCCCTTTTCTATCTTTCATGCTTCCAATCTAATTTATATTCTGCATTCTGCCTTTTTCCTAAAAACCCTAAGCAAGGGAGGGTCTAGTAGAAACTGCCTATCACTTCCAGATATACAATGGGACACAGTACCGATAGGAAGAGGAATTCGCAGAAAAGCTTTGGTGAGATGACCAGTTGCACCGGCCTAGCCCAACAAATTTCTAATAGACCCTCCAGCAGTACCATGTTTTGTAACATCCTTGACTGAAATTAATCTGAATGGTCAGTTACATATAGCTTTCAGAGATAATGTATACCTTCAATGTTTACTTCTATGTATGAAGCAGTGGCAACATTTGCCTCTTCAACTATTGTTCTATTCCAACTTTCTTCATGCCACTAACAGTTAATAACCTGTTTGATGTTCTATTCAACAGCTGGAGAGCCACCAACATCAGTGACCTAAAACTGGCAATTTCATGCTAATATAATGCTAACATCCTCTTCCCTATCCTTAACATCTTGCAGACAGCGTCCTTATTGTAGGAGGCCGATCATGCTTGAGTCATTTCCTAAAGGCAGAGCAGAGCCTGAGGAGCAGCGCATCCTAATTAGATTAACTGCAACTGTCGGAGCTGTTAAATCGCTCATACTGAAGGAAGCAAATTGCAGATTGTACATATCAGTGTACAATCAAACTGAAAACAGGTGTTTGCTAATTAAAATGGAGATTTTAATGAATGACCTCAGCGGTTTTGGTGAATAAATACCATTCCAGCATCTGTCGTGTATTTTCCGTCCAAATTTGCTTTCATTCTCTTTGAAAGGAACAAAGAAAGGGGGGGGGGAATCTAGAATAACCGCATCTCCTCAGCGGGTGAGACGCAGTCATCACAATTGATTTGGGAGAATGTTCCTCATCTTTTTAATGTGCAGACATAATTACAGCTCAGACTGAGACCATTTCTCACTTTCTCTGGGCAATTTAAAGGCCAATGGGTTGTGTGGCAAAAGCTGTGTGGTTTATCCCTAAAGAGGATTACTTCCCTGTCACACACCTGCCATTAACGTTCTTTCAGGCCACCCAGCTGGGACACTTTTTGGGAAATTAAACAAGATTATAAATGGAGACACAAAGCAATAAATAATCTTCTGAAAACACTCTTAATAATATGATAAATTATTCATTGTGATTTTCTCCAGGATGCAGTGCTTTAAGTTATATTTTTCTCTTACCCACTTATAGTCATTGTAATAAATGTAAATTATTTATCTTGTTGTGCTACCAATAATTAGGTTAAAAGAGCTATGGCATAAAACCACAAACTATGCATTAACTTTGCTCAATCTGCAATTTTGCATCAAGTACCTCCCCACAGGGGATCATGGACATTCTCTTGCCCTCCCTATATTTGGGTTATTAAAGCTGGATCCATCAGAGCCGACACAGTGACAATGACATTCTTGACAATTTAATGTCTTGTTCTTTATGTCAACAGTCGGCTCAGTAGGATAATAACCCTGTCCCCATAGTAAGGTCCATACAGAATTGTTTTGCAAAGTGTTGTGTTTTGATAGCCGAGGATGAGCAGGGTATAACATGGCTTTATTTGCAACATCAGTAACTTGAACTCTATCACTCTCAAGCTTTATAGAAAGTACTGTGTATATGCATAGTACAAGTAATGTGCACAATGACAGTTTTTTACTTCTCACTCAAAATGCATCAAAGTCACTCATGACTACTGTGGGCTGAACTAGTATTTTAACATAAGCAAGACCTGATACCCACCATCAGTACCCAACCTCTTACACATGAATAGAAGCAAATCCTACCAACAATGATCCCACACTGGGGGCATGGTTAGCCGAGCTACCAAACAGCCATGTTTTCCAGGGCTCCCCTGGGGTAATAAATAAAATCTCACCTGGTTCCCATACCCCATGATCAGGAACACCACAGGGGCTTCTCAGAAAACAGAGGAGCCGGTCACTTAAAAGAGCAAACAGATTTTTTTATATTCAGTTTTGAAATTTAACATGGAGCTAGACATTTTGTCAATTTCTCAGCTGCCCCTGGTTATGTGACTTGTGCCAGTAAATGCAGGTGTTTGTTTTTCCTTCTCAATGTAACTGAATAGTATGCAGTGGGAATGGGATTTTACTATTGAGTGCTGTTCTTAGATCTACCAGGCAGCTGTTATCTTGTGTTAGGCAGCTGTTATCTGGTTACCTTCCCAATGTTCTGTTGTTAGGCTGCTGGGGGGAAAAGGGGAGGGGGTGATATCACTCCAGCTTGCAGTGCAGCAGTAAAGAGTGATTGAAGTTTATCAGAGCACAAGTCACATGACTCGGGGCAGCTGAGAAATTTACACTATGTCTAGCCCCATGTCAGATTTCAAAATGAAATATAAAAAAATTACATACATCACAGAAGACATGGAAACCAAACCAAAGCATTTCGAAAAATGGGAACAAGATCTCCACATTACATTATCCACAGAACAATGGACAAAAATGGCAAACACTGTATATACACTATCAAAATGCACAAACCATATTGAAAACTCAAGAAAATGATTCTATAGATGGTACAAGACTCCAACCATTCTTAACCAATACTATCCAAATGTCCCTAAAGCTTGCTGGAGAGAGTGAAAAGAAGAAGGTAACCTGTTACACATATGGTGGCACTGCCCAAAAATTAAAGATCTATGGCTAGCCACAGAACAAATTCTGGAACAAGTTACACATTTACAAATAAAATTAACACCACCACTTACCTGACAAGACATAAGATGAACTCCGTCAACAATATAGTAAAAAGATGGACACAATCCCATAACCTGCAAAGGAAAAAAGAAAATAAAAAGATAGAAACGATAATCAACCGACTTCAATTTGACACGAAGGCCCTAGCCCATGTCCCCCTTTCCCCCCAACCCCTTCCTTTTTTTCTCCCTCTCTCAGCTCTCCTCTACACTCTTCCTCTATACAATATTGGACATTGGTTGGCAACAAGTTAACCCTAATAACTGTATACAGATGCAGTCACTTGGATTTGTAAGTTAAATGCGTCGTGACTCAGGGCTAATTGAAGAAACTGTGTTATCTAAAGTTATCTTAACTCATTTAATGCATTTAACCTTTTCATTAGCATACCAAAGCACCATTGTTTTCAATGGTGAACTCTTTAATTGGATGGGATGCTGTGACACAATATTCTGTGCTAAGTGGGATAAATGGGATAGATGAGTTAAGTCACGACGCATTTAACTCACAATCCAAAGTGACTGCATCTGTAACTACATCTTTTTCACTAATGCTCAACTAATGTCCACTGTGATGTTGTTTATGAGAATGTTTAAACAATAAAAACCTTTGAAAAAAAAAACAATGATCCCACACTAGTGCAGTGGTCCCCAACCAGTTGCTTGCAAGCAACATATTGCTCCCCAACTCATTGGATGTTGCTCACAGTGGCCTCAAAGCAGGTGCTTATTTTTGAATTCCTGGTTTGGAGGCATATTTTGGTTGCGTAAAACCAGGTATACTGCCAAACAGAGCCTTCTGTATTCCGATAGTCCACATAGGGGCTATAAAATGGCCAATTGCAGCACTAATTTAGCACCCACAAGTGCGACATTGTGCATGCATTTGTTGCTCCCTAAATCTTTTTACATTTAAATGTGGCTCATGGGTATAAAAGGTAGGGGACCCCAATCTAGTGGAAAGTCTTCCCAGAATAATAGAGGCTGTTTAAGAAAAAAAGAAATAACCAATTTCCTACTAATAATGTTAATTTTAGAAGAAGTTGAATAGTAAGGTATACACATGCTTTTTGCTACATAGTGTACCTTGCACCTAAAGGAGTGTGCATAGTGCATTGTGCCTTAGGCATACTGAGTAAGTGCAACTACAGAGACTCTGGACAAACACCTTGTATATGTAATAACAGTACCTAGAAGCCTGGATGGGTTTTTGCACAAAGCATATTAGTAAATGAAATCTACTTAAATTTCCTATATGCAGTGCTATGTTCTGTAAATGTAAAAACTGGTTCTTTGTAATCCAACATTTCCCTTTGAAATTAAAATGGAACACATTTTTCAACACAGATTTCTTACCCCACCACCCCTCTTTTCCAGTCTTATGGCATCTGATATTTGAGTAGTAAATTATCTTCAGACACATGGACAACTCTTATGAAGATTCCACGCATTATATAATGTTCTGCTATGTAGAACAATGCTAGTAATAACATCCAGTCTGCATCGTGGAATCAAGAAGGATTCCTATAAAATTAGAAATATATGCAGGCGCACAATTTATAGCACAGTAAATGCACTTTTATCGTTAGTAGGAAGATTCCCAGTGCTGAAGATGTAGCAGCATGGCTTGCCAAACCTATTATATACTCCATAAACTAGGACAGAGAGGTGAGCTGCTGGAACAATTATCAGTTAACAGTGTGTGCAATTTCCAGGCTATTTTTCATTACCAACCTGTAATTACGATCCAGTAAGCCTTTCCCTAAAGAGCACTTTTAGGAGTATGGATTGGCACAAGCTAAAGGTGTGGTTTGTATTAAGGGTGTGATAGACTGTGTGATGGTTCAGTCATTCAGTCATGTTAGGAACAAGAGAATGCATAAAAGAACTGGGGTGGGCTCCGAAGCAATGAATGAGATCAGCCTAACATTATTTTTAAGAGGAATACGAATGGAAAGAAAAAATTCTATAATGCTTACTAAACATGATGAAAGGCAATCTACTTCTTGGCTTGTGTAAAGAGCAATGCAATAAAGAGGTTATTTTGTTTAATTAATAGCTTCTTGGAGTGTTCCGCTTTGAAAGAGCAATTCATATACTTCACGTGGTTCAATAAATCACTGTGTCCCATATCTGTAGCAATTATGTGCCTCCGACCATTCATCTCCTTTGCAGCACAAATGGTGAAAACACTATTGGCAGGACAATTCAAATGCTTTGTAATAGATTTTTGCTTTAGACATAGACTGAGCCAACAGTCTGAAATACTACACCGTGGCATTACAAATCATAAGGAGCAGGAAGGAATCAAAGTATGTTATTTGAAGTCCAATATACAGATGAGTATTTCCATTGGTGGTGTACATGTCATATGTACAGTAATTACACAAAGTAAAAATGTAAGATACCATATGGATGCACTTATACTTCCAGTAGGATCAGAAAGGGTTCCACTGCGGGAAAAAAAATTACAGTCCAACCCTATCCCTTTTTCTATTCACACTTGGGGATATTTAATATACATGTCCAATATCACATGCTGTTTAACATTCACCTAACAGTAACAAGAAGAGTACTATGCCTAAATACAACCATGTGATGGTATTAAAAGGGAACAATCAGTGGTCATGTCCATGCATCCCAGCATATCAATTACACACACATTATGTAAAGCTGGCCATAGACGTAAAGATTTTTGAAAGATCCAATAGTTATCGTGAGACCACGATTGTCTCAAAATGATCGTTTAAATGCCTGATGTGTCCATCAACTAAAAAGACCATTTCAGGCGATATTGCAGCAAAACTGAAGGATCGCAGTCTGCTTGACCCTGCAAACATAGGTAGATTGCATGGGGACAGATAAAGATTTTCTAACCTGGCCGATCAATCATCAGACCAATGTCGGACGAAAAATCATAAGATGAACGATCGTTTGTATCTCACTAACCGCACGATAATTTGACAGATTGGTCAGACTTCCCCAAGATCGGTCGTTCGGCAGGGAAATATCGTTGCGTCTATGGGGAGCTTAAGATTTGATTAGAGTTCTAGCACAATTACTAATCAACACCATGGCCAGTTTTTGGCTCACCTTTAGATTTCATTATAGTATGTTATGGAATGGCTAACTATAATCAACTTTTCCTTTAGTTGTCATTATTTATTTTTTATAGTTTTTTAATTATTTGCCTTCTGCTTCAAATGCTCTGTAAAGCTACAAATGTATTGATATTGCTGCTTTGTATTACTCCTCTTTCTATTCAGGCCCATCTATATTCATAGTCCAGTCTCTTATTCAAATCAAACTATGGTTGCTAGGGTAATTTTTTAGGTATTCCAGAGAAATGAATGATTAGGGCTGCCATTCCCAAACTATAAGACTGCACTCCTTGGGGTCCCTGTAAGCATGACAATGGTAGCTCAGCCATCAAGGCCAGTTAGGGTTATTAGGGAGAATGTACTTGGAAGGGGGATCTGAAGTGAAAAATTATGGCAACCACAGGGTGAGAGTGGGGAATAGTACAAGAACTGGAAGAGGAGGAAAAACATGAGCTGCATACCTTCAAAGTTTGAATTGCTGTTTAGTTAACGCCCTTGCCTTCAGGCCAGTAAGATCACATTAATCCTGTGCTAGAAGTCTATTACATAGATCCATCACCTGCTTCTTTACAGTTCCCTAAATTTTTCTCTCTTTCAGTTTCAGGATATATCCTCTAACCCAGGGGTCCCCAACCTTTTTTTACCCATGAGCCACATTCGAATGTAAAAAGAGTTGGGGATGGGAGCAACACAAGCATGAAAAAGTCCCTGGGGTTGCCAAATAAGGGCTTTGATTGGCTATTTGGTAGCCCCTTTGGGACTGGCAGCCTACAGGATGATCTGCTTGGTACTATACTTAGTTTTTATGCAATTAAAACTTGCTTCCAAGCCTGGAATTCAAAAATAAGCAATAAGACAATGAGAGCAACATCCAAGGGGTTGGAGAGCAACATATTGCTTGCGAGCTACTGGTTGGGGATCACTGCTCTAACCCCAGAAAACACTATACAAACTATTCATTGCAAACATACTTATTGTACTTTCTGTATTTGTAACAGTTTCACCTCTCCACTCAGCTCTCTTTATCTAATCCACTTGCCTATCCAGTAAAATCTACAGACTCCAAGCTCAGTCTCTTTATTGGATTGTGGGGAGGTTTAGCTGCATGTCGAACTACACACTGCCCCAGGGTAATACCTACGGAGGACAGAACACACAGTGTTGTTCATCTTGGCTCATTTAAAGACAAAGGGTTAAAATTCAAATCCAGCATCCTTAAAGACTGTGTAAAACCTGGGGTTATTAGAGATCACTAACATGACTGCACCATTGGTGGAACAATAAATCATCTCAGTGCTTTTTCTCGAATGCAGAACAATCTGACATTGACTCTGATCTTTGTCCCAGTTCAGATTTTCAACATACCCTCTGGTTCCAGCACTGCCCTTTCATTTAGGAAAAGAAAGACTGTTTCAATGCCTCCTCTGCAATAAAGGAATTAAACAGGCAATGGAAAGGAAAAAAGAAAACATGGAGGTAATCTTTAAAGCAATCACAGAATTGAATAATGAGGAGATCCCTTGTGTTTTTTTTCCCTTTGTTTGCAGTCAAGTTAAAATAACGTGAAGACCTGACACAATATAAAGGTCTTATTAATAGGTTAAATCAACATGGAAGCTGAAAGGAAATCAATTGTGCTGTCCAGATTGAGTGTGAATGTGAACGATTTTTGTAGAAAGGCTTGTGTACAATTGTCTTCTTGCTATACTCCTTTATAGTTATTATACATATTCATGAGTCAGTCACCTGTATTGTGTACATACACAGTTATATAGCAAGTTCTGTGTAATTATTCCTAAACCTCAACGTCTCCACCAGAAACACTCCTCCTCTAACAGGGCCCCATATCAGTGCAAGGTGCCCAGCCATTGCCTAGAGTTATTACAGGATTACATTCTTTTCCTCAAAGGGAATGCAATCCCATATATAAAATATTGCACGAGGAAAGCACCTTTTCCAATTTATATATTAATAACATATCAATTATTGTAAAGTTGTTTGTGAATGTAATTGCTATTGAAAGCAACATTTGCCCTCGACATTTTTCTCCATAGAGACTTCTATTCCACCCCAGTCAGGACTCCAATCTCTCAATCAACATCAAACAGTGACAGAGTGTTCAATGCATTGTGTGAACTGACTGCTACTACGTTGTTTTATTGGTACAAGACCAGTCAGGACCAGCAGTAAAGCAAATCGCAAATGACTAACAGATACTTCCTTTAATATCAGTTACATTTACAAACAACTTTAATGTCACAGAATTCAATGAATTCATGTAAAGTCTAAATTTTAATTAAGTTTACTTTGATTATGTAAAATGTTATGTCTGTATTTTCACCCCCTTTAAATGAAAACTTTACCCCCCAAAATGAATATTTAATCAACAGTTTATATCAAATGAAGTGGCATATTAAAGAATCTTATAAAAATGCTATATATATATTTAAGTAAATATTGCCCTTTTAGATCTCTTGCCTTGAACCACCATTTTGTGATGGTCTGTGTGCCTCAGAGATCACCTGACCAGAAATAATGCAGCTCTAACTGTAACAGGAAGAAGCGTGGAAGCAAAAAACAGAACTCTCTTGTATAATTGGCTCATGTGACCTAACTTTATAGTTTTTTTGGTTTGTTTGTGTGCTCCATGAATCATACAATCCCAGGGTATGGCCCTTATTTATTAAAATGGAAGTTTTCTATTTATGTACTACTAAAAAAGTATAATATTATGAAAATGTTAGAAAATTTCTATTTGCTGGCTCTAGCCCTTGTGCCAAATAAACTCCTTATGACAAAGCATAAATCTGTTCTCTATATTCACAATCCTATAGCTCACCCAGTGATTGAAGTGACCCGGGTGTAGATACCCCGGGTCCAACACTTGAATGATCAAATCTCTAACAATTTCAATAAGTGTTGTTTGAAAGTAGATTGTGCAACTCACCAAATCCGGTCTCTGGCCCGGGTGCAGTGCCCCGAGCCCGTAGCTTAGGCATAGAAACAAACAGAATAATGACATACACTCCTGCAGCCAGCCAGTGAAGATGGGCTTTATTCCATTATGTTAAAAGTCAAACGTCCTAACGCGTTTCATATTGAATGATACGTGGTGATGGGCGAATCTCCCCAGAGAAATTCGCGAATTGGCAAAAATTTGCGAAAAATTGATGAAACGAGTCGCGGCACGCTTTTGACTCGCATTGCGTCGTTTTCGTTGCGTTGCGTAAAAAACGACGCGCGACTCGTTTTTCTTCGGCTAATTTATTTGCCAGCGGCGAATCGCGGGGATACGTACAGTAATCATAGGCGCAAGTGTTAACAGACTGTTGTGCCTATGATAATGTATCATTCGATACGAAACGCGTTAGGACGCTTGACTTTTAACAGACTGTTTAGCCTTTGATTACGTATCATTCCATACGAAATGCTTTAGGATGCTTAACTTTTAACATAATGGAATAAAGCCCATCTTTAACTTCATTGGCTGGCTGCAGGAGTGTTTGTTATTATGAAAATGGTTTAATTACATGATGTAATATGTTATATGTAATATCTTTTTATAGAGACCTATGTTGTTTGAGGGGCATAGTTTTTGTATAAGAAAGGGTGTACAACTGATTGTTGACACACATCAGTATAGGGTGGCATTCTTTTCTAATGGTACTGATGAAGAGCAGGCACTCAAAAAGCAGTAGTACGGAGTAAGCAGTAAGGACGATAAGAGGACCATATTGAATACACATGAAGTTGGAATCATGGCTGAAGCATATTTATGCAGTCAAACATCCAATTTGCAGCATACATATTTAATGTGTCCTCATTTAAAGGAGTTAGATTATAATCTTAGTCTGGCCTTTACCCCCTGATGTCGCTCTCTGCACCAAGCTTTGCCCAAGGCACAAGTGCAATTTAAGTGAGTGCTCTCTTGCTCCATAATGCTTTTGAACTTTTGCCTCAATGAAAAATAAATTACCCATAAGATGCCTGGGTCATTTGGGTGAAGTTTATCCTATTCCTTCACTTCACGGAGGAGGGTGGAAGTTTATTGTAACCTATCTAACTTCTAGTCTCTCCTAATAACGTTTTTAGGGGGTTATGTGATAAAAGGCACTAAGTTTGCCCAGGCAGTAACACATCAAGAGGTAAAATTTACTGGTCACCTGCAAGCATCTTGCATTGGATTACTGCTCCTGGGCAAACTTAGTACATTGTATTACATAACCCCATAAAAGAGTGAGACTAAAAGGCACATTTACTAAAGGATGAATTGGAGAAAATTCGCCAAGAGTACAATTCCCAGCTAATTTGCCAATAAAAGGTGAAAAGGAAAATTTGCAAGCGAATAATCTCAACACTAAAGAAGTTTTGCATTGTTTCACCAGTGAATTTTTGCCATTTCTCTATCAAAGTTTCTCCAGCTAAAATTCTGGAGCGAAAATTCAGTAATTTATCCAAGTATGAACTGTACCCTTTTCCTCAAAGTGTACTTCGCCTGGTTCTGGCTAGGAATTTCCATTTTAAAGACAGAATGGCCACTTTTAAATCACAATCTACACTGCCCTTTCCATGCTACTTTTCTCCATGGTGAAAATTCTCTGGCGAAAATTCTCTAGAAAAATTTTCCCCACTACTATTGTATGGGGAAACATACTGACGAATTTGCGCCAGAAGACAATTCACCACATTTCACTTGAAAAAGGGAACTTACGATTTTTAGTACACATTTAACACATGTGTTGTGAAAATACAAATGGTGATACACCTGAGATGAACTTTGGTAGTTAAATTAAGTGAAATTAAAATTAACACTTTAATAAATGTGCCCCTAGAAGTTACAGTAGGTAGGTTCCAATAAAATGCCAAACCCATTCGTAAGGTGAAGGAATAGGAAAAACTTCACCCAAATCACCCATGCATCTTAGGGGTCATTCACTTTTACTTCGGGCAAAATTGCTAAAGTATTATGGGATGCTTGGCTTTGTGGGAACTTGTTTTCCCCTACAGACAATGGAGGAAAAATGCTATGGGGTATAACTGGTGGCTTTGCAACTCAAAGTTGGGGTTTTAGCTGTGCAACAGTTATCTGTAAAGACTTCCCTGACTTAAAGCAAATTTGACAACAAATACAGGTATGAGATCAGTTATCCAGAAACCCGTTATCCAAATTTTTTAAAATAGATTTTTCCCTTTTCTCTTTAAAGGGAAACTGTCATGGGAAAAAATGTTTTTTTTAAAAATTCATCAGTTAATAGTGCTGCTCCAGTAGACTTCTGCACTGAAATCCATTTCTTAAACGAGCAAACAGATTTTTTTTTAATTCAGTTTTGAAATCTGACATGGGGCTAGCCATTTTGCCAATTTCTCAGCTGCCCCAGGTCATGTGACTTGTGCCAGCACTTTAGGAGGGAACTGCTTTCAGGCAGGCTGTTGTTTTTCCTTCTCAATGTAACTGAATAGTACGCAGTGGGACATGGGTTTTACTATTGAGGGCTGTTCTTAGATCTATCAGACAGCTGTTATCTTGTGTTAGGGAGCTGTTATCTGGTTACCTTCCCATTGTTCTGTTGTTAGGCTGCTGGGTGGGGAAAAGGGAGGGGGTGATATCGCTCCAACTTGCAGTACAGCAGTAAAGAGTGATTGAAGTTTATCAGAGCACACGTCACATGACTTGGGGCAGCTGGGAAATTGACACTATGTCTAGCCCCATGTCAGATTTCAAAATGAAATATAAAAAAATCTGTTCGCTCTTTTGAGAAATGGATTTCAGTGCAAAATTCTTCTTGAACAGCACAATTAACTGATGTGTTTTGGAAAAAACTTTTTTCCTATGACAGGATCCCTTTAATAATAAAATAAAACCTTGTCCTTGATCCAAATTAGGACACAATTAATCCTTATTGAAGGCAAAACAATGCTATTGGGTTAATTTAAAGTTTAAATGATTTTTTTGTAGATTTACTAATTTGAAGATTCAAATTACAGAAATATGCCTTATCCAGAAAACCCCAAGTCCTGAGCACTCTGGATAACAGGTTCTATATTTATTACCCAAGTATAAACAGCCCCGGTTGTAAACACTGACTCTTACTACCATCAACCAATATACATGTTAATATCTACCTTTGCAATGAAAAATCATTTTGCTGTAGAGTAGTACATTAGTGCAATGTATTGACACAACATAATTTTTAGGTAATAAACTGACTGCTTTTTGTATTTTGCAGCAGTTCCTTTGATGCCCATGTACATGGTATATGAGAAAATGGACTTAAAACACTTTGCTATTAACAAACCCGGCTCCTGATTTATATGCTGGGGACTTCTGATCTATTTCTTTGTGGATTATGCCTGCCTTTTATATTTATATGGGAAGGGGGTATATTGTTTTGTTGTTGATTTACTGTATCAGTGTGGGATTGATTTAGCTTTGATTTGTGTTATGAAGTAAATTAATTTTGCAGACACTATCATGCTGTGCTCTAGACTTGAGTCATTTCTTTCTTGGCAATGAAAGGCTTAGGAGTGTTGTTTAGAGTTCTGGGGTTTTAAAGCCTAAGCTATATCTAAAAACAACAGAGAAATGCATTGCACCACTTGCTTCTTGGCTTTATTCATAATCTTTCCCTAAAAACTGGTCTGGGTGGGAATCAGCCTAAGAAGAAAATAAATAATTGAGACAACATGAATAAAAATGTAGCCTGTGTTTTATGTATATTGTTTGCTCCATTTTGGGGTACATTTTTCATTCTTTTATAATCCTTGCACAGTTTACTGGTAGACCTGGAACAAAGGGCAATATTGAACATTTGAACGTTTTGATCATTTTATAGTTCTTTGGGTGAAGGGCACATGTTATCATGAAAGTGCACTGGTCTCTTTCAGGCAATTCCCATTTTCATGAAAAGAAGGGCAATACTGAGAAAGCCCTTCCGTTAGGATTTATCAATGGGATAATTGATCCATTAGGAATCAGAGTAAATCAGATTTATTATGGTTCAATTAAATTTTTGTGATCTTAAAGGGATCATCCAAAAAGCCCATTCCAAAAAAGTGGCACTGATCAAGATCTCATACAAGAGGATACAGACCCCTCCCCAGCTTGGGTCCTTATCATGGCTTCCCATAAAACAAAGATTACTAGTGATGGGCGAATCTCCCGCGATTCGCTTCGCCTAGAGATTTGCGAATTTCTAGAGAAATTCGCGAATCGGCGATAAATTCGCGAAACGAGTCGCGGGACAATTTTGTTGCGCGTCGCGCCAACTTTGACTCGTCGCGTCGTTTTCGGCGCGCGACTCGTTTTTCGGCGAAATTTCGCCAAGCGAATTCGACCTAGGCGAATAAATTCGCCCATCACTAAAGATTACCTAACAAACTCCTCCTCATAACTTTTCGAAAGTCCTTCATTCATCTACACCTACATTCTACACCTTCATTCAACTATAACTACATCTAATCTCTTTTCTCTCTATGGCGCAAATTCACTAAAGCGCGAAAATGCGCTAGCAGCAGCTTTGCCGGCGTACGCCGCACTTCGCAAGGCAAATTTTCACCAGCGCTATGCAAATTCACTAAGATGGGAATTTGCACTCAGGGCAGTGAACGGTAGCAAAGTTGCGCTACTGTTACTTTGCCAGGCAAAGACGCCAGCGTTTTTTTGGGAATTAGAAAAAATTTCAAGTTTTTTTTTCCAAAATCCTATCTATTGTATTGAACTTCAATTTCTTCAGAACTAAACTCAAAGACTTCCGGAAGCACTTACATAACACCTAAACTAAGTGTCACTCACTATAAACTGCAGGACTTAATATCCCCTATTTGTGCCTGTAAATTACTCTCTCATTTATAGTGTAAGCTCTAAATGTAGATATTGAACAGTATATTCCAATATACAACTCCAAACCTCTGCCATAGAAAATTCATTGTGCTCAGTACTTTTAGTAGACCTAGCAGGTCTGGACTGGGAAACTGGCATTGATATTTCAGGTACACAGAGACCCAAATAGCCCACACCAGCCCAATTAATACTGACTGTCTATGATATACTTTAGAAGGCAGAATACACAGATTGCCAGTGCAGGCCTGCTCCCTAGTGAGTATAGTGAATAAAAAATGGAATCAGCACTCTAAAGTCAATACAAAATGGGAACTATCATGCCCAGATTTGTGGAGAGGCCACCCAAGCCTGGGCCTTGGGCAGCAGGATTCAAGGGGCGGCATGCTGCCCAACCACAACCACATTGTTTCAGAAATTTAAATTTCCTGTGTGGCAATTCCCATTGCTCTCGGAGGGGACAGAGGTGACAAACGACAGCCTACTGGTCGCCCTAGGACTACATTTTAGGGTTGTGCCAAGGAATGAGGCCCAGGAAAGGTTTTTGGATTTTTGCTTGAAGCACTCACATGCAACATTGGATCTTTGCTTGGCGACTAGTTTAATCCCCTGTCTTTACTATCCACAGTATATGAAACAATGTATGCAGGATACTGAATTATTAGTGCTTAATGGTTCAATGTCATTGGTGGCTCTCATTTAGCTCTCAGTGAGATCTATCACCCAGTTGAACTTGAACACATGGGACACTCATAATATTCCCACACATTCCCACAGTACAGTCTACAGTTTTTAAAAAAACAGCCTGTGATCTTTTTTAGCATATAATGGCTATCTGTAATAAGAAGCTGGCACTTCTTAAACTACTGTACACAAATCTCTATCTTCCAGCTGTTCATAAAAGCCAGTGACATTTCTGAAGAATTCTCTTCTACTGAGCGGAAAATGGGATTACCACCTCTTGTGCTTCAAAGTGCCACCATGGGCCAACAACATGCCTCCCTTAACAATGTTTATCTGTTGCTAAGACTCAGAGGAGTCAACAATGAAAGGCAAAGTCTCATATTCGCAAAAGTTTTATTTTCTTCCTTATTAGAGGTCCTGGGAACTGGTCATTATTTATGAATGCTTAGGGGCAGATTTACTAAGAGTCAAAGTGAATATTCGAATTAAATTAGAATTTTGAAAATTAGAATTTCAAAGTAATTTCGGCTTCTTCAACTAAGGAATAGCCCAAAATTAGATTTGAATTGAAAACGTACTGTTTCTTTAAAAAACTCAGAATTCAAAACCTATGGTGACCTCCTGGATCCTTTACAGTGTTTTTTTCTAAGTCATGGAAAATGTAAGCATTTTTTTGAAAATCGTTTGAATCGTTTGTAGGGATGTAGCGAACGTCGGAAAAAAAGTTCGCGAACATATTCGCGAACTTGCGTCAAAAATGCGAACGGATCGCGAATGTCGCGAACCCCATAGACTTCAATGGGAAGGCGAATTTTAAAAGCTAAAAAAGACATTTCTGGCCAGAAAAATGATTTTAAAGTTGTTTAAAGGGTGCAACGACCTGGACAGTGGCATGTCAGAGGGGGATCAAGGGCAAAAATGTATCTGAAAAATCCATTGTTGACACAGCGCTGCGTTTTGTGCTGTAAAGGGCAGAAATCACACTACATTTCTAAACCTGTGTAATAAACTGCTTTAAAACATCCGGCGTCTACATGCCAATCAAGTCGTGTAAAGGTTACAGCCTGTTCACACGCAAAGATGAAACGCGGCACTTACTGCAACGCAAAAAAACGCAAAGAGCTTTAATGAATGATACCGTCAAGTGAGCAAATAATAGTTGTTAATTACTAGTTGAGCTTGTCACCTCCAGGATGTTCGTCCTGTTAGTGGCAATATTTCTGTAGTGGTGTGTTTAGCAGAGCACTGCAGTAGAAGGTAGATTACTAGCCAGCAAAGCTACCTAACCGAAAATGTCCCTCAAATCCCTGCAGACTTCTGTCCCTCCAATACAGAGCAGTATCAAGCAGATTACTAGCCAGCAAACTTACTATCAACTGTCCCTGAAATCACTAACAGCTCTCCCTACACTAGCTCTTCCAAGCACACACAGGCAGAATGAAAAAACGCTGCAGGGCTTCAGTTTATATATGGAAGTGTGGTCCACGGGGTGTGGGGGTGGTCCAGGAGGGAGAGCTTCCTGATTGGCTGCCATGTATCTGCTGGTCTGGGGTGAGAGGTAAAAAAAAAGCGCCAGCTAAGGCGAACCCAAAATGGCGAACGTCGCGTGAAGTTCGCGAACATTCGGCGAGCGCGAACAGTCGATGTTCGCGCGAACAAGTTCGCCGGCGAACAGTCCGCGACATCCCTAATCGTTTGACTCGAACAATGCATTTGAATGATTCTAATGATTTTTATTTGATTGAAAAGGACCTATTCAGTCCATTTTTGATCGAAAATGGCTTTTAAAAAGAAATCGTAAATTAGTTTTTTAACTTCGAAATTCGACCCATAGAAAATCTTCCCCTTATTATGAATAAACGTAAAGAAGAGAGGTGAAAATTTGTAGACATTAATTCCATTAAGGTTATGAATTATTAGCTGGTTACTGCTGGAGAACCCAACAAATATGGCAGAATACCAGCAACAACCCTGGCACAACAATATTGAAGCCAGCCCCTTATTGGCGTGAACCTCTTTTATATCAACCTTGCCTTGCAACCAAATATTAAAAAAATCACTGAGCAATTTTGCAGCTGGGCAGTAACCCATAACAACCAATGAAATGTTAAAAAAAGCTAATCACTGGGAAACTGCCCAGGTGCAAATGTGCCCAATGTTTATAAATGAGCCCTACTGAAAAAAAGACAAAAATAATTTATTAAAAGGGTGATTCACCTCAATATAAACTTTTAACGTTTTATAAAATGGCAAATTCTAAGAAACTTTTCAGTGGGCCTTCATTTTTTCTTTTTTTTTATAGTTTTTTAATTATTTGCCTCTGTTCAGCTTTCACATGGAGGTCTCTGACCCCTTCCAAAAAAACAAATGCTCTGTAAGGCTACAAATTGTTATTTGTTATTGCTACTTTTTTTACTCATCTTTCTAGTCAGGCCTCTCCTATTCATATTACAGTCTCTTATTCAAATCAAAAATTAAAAAATGAAAACCAACTGAAAATTGTCTCAGAATATCACACTCTACAATCATACTAAAAGTTAATTTAAAGGTAAACAACCCCAGTTATCTCTCATCATGCGCCCCAAGGCAAAACCTTGAAAAGTAACTCATTAGACCGAAATATCCTCAAAATTGGAAACATATAAGGCGAATCAAAGGCCAAGGGGTAAAACAGCATAAGCCCTCAGAAGCAAAGGGCAAAACCAAATCATCCTGTATCTCAAAATTTCAAAGTTAAACATTGTCTTTATGGAGTACTGTGGGGTCTTCATTTGAACCAGCCATTCTGATGAGCCATTGCACCTTTTCTTTAGCTGTGACAGCCTGCTCCTTGCCAATACTGCCACCAACTGACCACCTACTCCTTTAAATTGCTTAAGGATGGGGGTGGGAGATCCTCTCCATCTTCTTTACAAATTAAAAATTTCCCCAGCAATTTCCCCAGGATTGTGCCTCCCTCTTTTTGTCATGCCTCCCTTCCACCTCTTTCCAGCATCAGACCATTAACTCCAGTCGCTATCTTCACCGTAATTTTTCAATCTCCCTAATTTCCATCATCTACATCTTCCTTTTGTTATTTTTTTTTTGTACAGCAGTGAAAGACCAAAAATGTGTTTTCTTATGTACAGGTGATCTTTTAATATTGAATATCCGATACACAAATATTTTCTATTAAATATTCATTTTACATTTTAAACCAGTACTGGTTTATCAGAATTTAGAAAGGGCAACAAAATGTCATTTCATTTCACCATCCAACTATACAAACTCCCACAGTGTACACGGGCTATTTATGTACCTTAACGCTGTATCAAATAAATAGCACTGAAAATTGATTCAATGAAAGATGACAAATATTCATCAGTTTCATCTCTTCTAGAAAGGTGATGGAAAATGGACTGCGCTTCTAAACTGGTTTTATGGCTAGCAGAGCATTTAAATGTTCTTATTGTAATTATTCTGAAACGTTAACAGGCAAGCACTGGTTTAGATTCTAGAATGTAAGAATATTAGGACGGGGGGGGGGCTGAATAAAAAGATAAGCAATACACAGATACTAGTTTGAGGCAGAATAGAAAGCAATCTAATGTTAGTCAAGAAACCTAATTTCCTTTAGCACAGAGTCAGTGTTCCTAAGGTAGTAAATAATTAAAATCACAATATCATTTTTAAACCAATTCTTGGGTCACAAAGCTGAATCCTTGACCAACCATTTTTCTTAAAGGAGAACCTTAGCCTAAAAATGAATAGGGCTGGAAATTGTGTATTTTATATACTGAACTTACTGTACCAAAAGGGGGAAACAGCAGTCCTAGAACAGTAATTCCTGCCTTCAAGCTGATTCACTGGAGCTCACCAACTTGGATCTTCCTAGGTCATCTTTGAGTGTCTACTGCTCATGCTCAGTGTACTCTGGGAAGCTGAATCGATCCCTGCCAAAGCATCAGTGGATGTATTGGGCTAGAAAAAAAGCTCAACACGTAAAATCTAATTTATGTCCACCATGGTTTTCCCTATAGTGCAGCACTCTTTCCCAGAATTCCAGTGTTGTTGCCATTACAAGGGGAAGTTGAACCTGACTTTTGATGCATCAACATTAACACAATTGCATTTGTACTGTGTTGAAAATTGGATGAAATTGTGCCAAATATTTTTGAAGTCCAGTTTGAAATCATTTCCTGTTATTAGCATGAGAGTCGTGTGTGTGCCCTATTCTTTAGATCAGGGTTCCCCAACTTTTTACTGGGGAGCCACATTCAGATGTAAAAATAGATGGGGAGCAACACAAGCATGAAAAGTTCCTGGGTCTTTGGTAGCCCCTAAGTAGATTGACAGCCTATGGGAAGTTCTGTTTTGCAGTACAACTGGTTTTTATGGCAACCAAAAGTTGCCTTCATACCAGGAAATAAAAGTAAGCATCTGGGAGCAACATCCAAGGGGTTGGTGATCAACATGTTGCTCAAGAGCCCCTGGTTGGGGATCCCTGCTTTAGATGCAAGTATGCTGCACCTATTGACACAGGGCACTGGGGGTCCTTGGAGCTACCGGCAGTTCTTGAGGTGCAGGGTTCCCCTGCGTCAGTAAGCATAGCAGTTTTAGGTGCTACTGACTGCGGGTAAACTTGGACAAGTTGTGACAATGAACTCAACTTTCTGTTGTCCCGCATTTGTAGCCTACTTTTTTGTAACACTTTTAACTTTTAACAATGTTTTGAAAGTTAATTTGCTCTTTATAAACAGCAGTTACTAAACTTGCAGTTATGATGATACTGGGTTATTAAATACATAAAAAGGTATTGTTTTCCTTTGGCATGCCACATTTTCCTTTCAAAAGCAGCATATCATCTGCCTGACAGGGTCTACATTCCACTTGGTGAAGGCATTTCAGCTCCGAAATGAATGTGTGCTCAGAACTGCTCAGACCTTGCCATTGCAGTGATACTCGGTGTAGAAACATCACTCTTCCGCTGTCACCTCATTTAAATAACGGCTCATGAAACTGCGGGGTTTAAATCATTGCTCCAATTCTGCATTTTAATCGAGGCTGGATGAGGCAATATGGCTGAAGCCAAGATTTGCATAAACAAAGAGAAAAGTAATGTCTCTCATATTTCTCATATTTATTAAAGCGTTATGGCCGAGTAACTGAAATCTCCCTCAGAGGGCTCCACGGCTTCTGTATCACGCATGCAAATGAGCAGCTCCTGTTATCAGGAAGAGGGGGGAATGAAAGCCTACAGAAAATATTAATTAAGGCTTAGATTTTACAGGAGGCATTAGAAGGTAGGGGACAGGATGTACCCATTCAAGGCTTGTCCATCCTTACAGCCACTAATAGGAAGTGTCTGAGGACTTGTGTCCTTCCTGCTCATGCAAATAATTAAATGTCACAGTTATTTGCCAATTACAAACCTTACCTGTTACACAGCTCATAATGAGTGTCATTCCCCAGCAAGATAATGATGCACAGAGTAAGACCTCAGTCGGTGCTTATCACAGAGATTTCGGAAAAAAGCAGTTGTTAGGAGCTATTAGACAGTATGATTTTCCACCATAGAAATTAATAGATTCTTATTTCAGTAACCTGGTGTGGCTATCATATTCGTTTTTCAAAAAAGGCACAAGTTGAGTTGACAGTGACTATAAATCAGATACCCATTGTCCTACCCTTTTCTTGCCATGGCACAAATCACAGAGGCTCCTTCTGTTTACCTGTAATGAATTTATTTTTGTCATCGACAGCTAACAGTATACAGGCTAATACTTATGGTTTGAGTTGTTTATTGTGGAAATCCAACCAGACTATGGAGGAACAAATAAGAGCAAGGATCATGTGTGTTTTGTGAGTAGTGTCGCATTCTTTTTGGAAGCCTTTTACTGGCCAGTCCTGAAAGGAAGGTGGGTGATTATGCAACATAAGATGGGATTGGCAGGGTCAGGAAGTGGGCATGTCCAGGATTGGATAAGGATGTTATCAGTCATAAGTCAAATGATAGTAAGTTGGTTAAACAATGCAAAATACAGTCTTAATTTATTAAGTTGCAACCTTATCACCCAAGTTAAAAAAAAGATAAAGCCTATATGGGTGAGAGAGGGACATGACCAGAAGGCCAGGGGGGGTGGGGAGAGAAAAAAGGAAGTAAATGTAAAGGAACTGGCTATAGGTAGGCAGGTGGGGGGAAGGGGGGTTTATTAGCCAGAGCGGGAGAATGCCACTTCCTTTTCCTACCTTTACCAGGAGCACAGGTGGTAGTTTGCAATGTTCTGGAGCACTAAACACTATAGAAGTGTAACCCTTTCTTGGCTAATATTAACCAAACCAACTAGCATAGGTAGAGCATTGGTTACACGCGACTCTTTCACTCTCAGGTAGGGCTTTCGCTAAGTGGAAAATCACGTGTGAGGTAGTAGAACTACAACTCGATACTGCAATAGTGTGTAATAAAGGTTGTTGGACGCCAGGGGTTCTTTGTGCAAACAAATAGAACAGTTTATTTACAATAGCAGCACAGGGTATTATATACTCACAGACAGTGGTATTATAGCAGAAATGCTTAGTACAGGCACAGCATAGATTATACCCTCAGGTAGGATACCAGGATGGGAGTTGTAGTTGCACCAGCCAGGTTATCAATGCCCATGTGGTCCGGATCCCACCAGCGGTTCAGGTGACTCAGGGGTTAAGTACTCTTCCTGCAGTCCCTATGTCTGAGGTCCCTTCACTTCAGGCAAGGTAGAGCCTGGGGGAGAGCTACTCCCTACTATCCTCCTTGATGGGGCTTGAGCTGCCCTTTCTCTCTTCCCTCTCTTTCTCACCTCTCCTAGAGAGTGCTATGACAGGACTATCCTATCTCTGACTAGTCCTCATTCACGGGGCCCTGTCCCCCGACTTGATACTTGTAGTACCGCTAAAGGTGTGCTTTCCCTTTAGGGTAGAGCGCCTCTGGGGCCCGGTTGGCACCCAGGCTCAATGGAGCACTGCCCTCCTCCTCTGCTGCAGGCCAAAGAGGAAGTGCCACTCCCTGCAAGCACCTTTATTACTGCACTGCAGGGGTGGATCACAACCTGTAGCCAATAATATGAAACAATCTAGCCACCTGGACTTTAGTCCAATAGAAGGCAGCTAGTGAAAGGGCAAGGGAAGAAGCCATAAGGGCCATGGTACTTATGGGTCCCTACAGAAGCTTAGTGCTCCAGTGCGAAAAGATGAGCATGTGTGAAATTCTATGGGCGAAAAGATGCGCATGCAGGAAATTCTACAGAAGGGAGGGAGCGTCTCCGTGCACCGTCAGGAGAAATCTGCTCCTGCTTGTTTGTGGTGATGTGTTTTCATAATCAGCAAAAATCTCCAGCGTTAAAGGGACAGTAACACCAAAAAATTAAAGTGTTTTAAAGTAATGAAAATATTGTGTACTGTTGCCCTGCACTGGTAAAACTGTTGTCTTTGCTTCAGAAACACTACTATAGTTCATATAAACAAGCTGATGAATAGCTATGGCGGAAATTGAAAAAAAGACTACATGGCACAGGATAAGTAATGGATAACAGATAGCATTATGTTCTACAGAGCTTATCTGCTATCTGCTGTGTAACTTGAGCCTTTTCTCCTTTGAATGGCTGCCCCCATGGTTACACAGCAGCTTATTTATATAAACAATAGCAGTGTTTCTGAAGCAAACACACCAGTTTTACTAGTGCAGGGCAACACTCCGTTATATTTTAATTACTTTAAAACAATTTAATTTTTTGATGTTACTGGTCCTTTAAATATATTTCTCCAAGTATCTTCTCTAACAAAAATGGGACTATTGTGCTCACCGCTAAATTTCAAACCATTAGATGGTGTTGTAATGAGGATTTGACCACAAAATACATGTAGACAAATACAAGAGGTTTATGTATAGTTGTTTCTTGTTTTCGCTATCTAGAAATGAACGGATTAGGAGATCATTGCCACCATGGTACCTCTTGCTCCTCTCTCTGTTACTAGTATTTGGCATAGTAAGTGAGATCTGTACTCTGGGTGGGTGGGTGTAATTACTAATGATCACTGGGCAGGGGCTGCTGTGTATCACTCATCACCTTAATTAACACAAACACCTTATTGAAATAGTTACATATGCCAGCAGTCATTTTGATTATAGTAAATCAAATGGAATGCATGCTATAGTATGCATTATATATATATATATATATATATACTCTATTCAGTTATATTAGAGACACTGTCATCAAAAGATAATTAACATTTTTGCCTGAATCGTATATAGTGAATAAGATAGTCGTGTCTGTGCTTGTATATGCACAAATGCACATGTTATTAGATGGTTAATTTTCATTCCTTTATTTCATGAAGCAGCGTGTCTCCCAGTTAGCACACCCTATGATCAATGCACGTGGGCCACTCACGATAGTGAGAGGCGAGTGTGTGTGTGGGACTTTCATTATCATTTCCATTATCTTCACTATGTCTCTCATCTACATGAGAAATGCATCCATCTGATCATCTGAATGATTTCATGACTAGACTTATTTATTTATTCATTTTATAAATACTGCACCAGGAGCAGCTTCACTTTTTTTGTTCTACCCTGTTATTTAAAAACCCATTGTTCACACCAAGGCAAGGAGGGATTTAGGCTGGTGACACAGTTGAAAGTTCGCAGATTTTCCGGGGGGGGGGGGGCAAGGAGGTATCCGTGAGCGGGGCCTGTGATGTCAGTGCGCCGCTTGCGCGTCACTGCAGGTGCCTGGAACCCAGAAGATGCGGCCAGCAGGGGGCCGCAGAGGTGATTTTCTTTATCCATTCTGGTCTACACGCCCAGGCCCCATGAGCTCGGTGAGCCCTAGGTGCCTAGCTGGTAATCCGGCCCTGGATGTGGACAGTCCCGGGGGGGGGGGCACTGCCCCCACTTGCCCCCCTTTGTGGACGCCCATGGCTAGAATGTAAATCTCCTGCAGGATGGCACTCGGAGCTCTTCGTTTGCTTAAGTTGCGCTAAGGAAGCTGGAAGGAAACTTCAGGAGACTTCAGAAAGCTGATGGCACTCGGATTACTTTGGCTTTTCAAAGTCTTTGGAAGTTTCAGAGAACAAAGGGTTCCGAGTGCCATCTGGATGGCAATTTACATTCTAGCTGGTGGAAATGCATTGAGGGGAGATTAATCACCCAAAGAAGAGGTGATTTGTCGATGGGCAACTAATCACCCCAGTAGCCACGTCTGCCACCACCCTAACTGTCCATGTTAAAATGTGCAGTATCATTGGTGACAAATATACCTGAAACACTTTGCCACAAGCAATGGATTAAGTTGCAGATAGGAAAGCAGACGTAGCACTTATTTTTCCCACTGGCTTATGGGAGAGCATTTTGGGAAGATTTGTCATCATGGTAGCCCAGATTTCAATGTAGTCAACAAATCTCCCCATCTGCCATAAGCCTTAAGTAGTGGTTGGTGAGTTTGATCTGTTGCCAAAGATTCGCACAACAAACAAAAAATGATGTAATTGGGCAGAGCGATGATGTAAGGGGGCAGGGCATTAATATAAGGGTGTGTGAATTGAGCAGAGCAGGGTTATAGCAGTAGACTTTTGTTCAGGTTGTAGAAACTAAACAGGCAATTTGAACAGGGCAGCCCAACTGGAAAACAGCACTGTCTAGTTCAAAAGGTACACTTTGCAACCCTCAATATATCACAGTAGGGATCATTATTTAATTTATAATTATCATTTATATTCTATAAAAGTTTCTGAATACAACACTAAACTCCCCACAGCAATTTAAAAAGATGTAATTTCATGAAAATTAGATATTTTCAGTAAAAACCAAAGGAAACCTTTAAAGAACCAGGGACACCATAAAGAAAAAATACATTGTGTAGGTTTAATGGCTCTGTTTGCCCAGAACCTACAGATGAAGAAATTACTTGGCAGCATATTTTATGTAAGAGAAACTTTAATTCTATAGACTAAAACCATTGTATTCCAAGCAGCTGTTATCTTCTATGTGGGCACTACAGTTGGAACTAGAACAGCAAAGCACCCCCCCCATGGCTATAACTAAGTCTCTGAAGAAGATTCTGAATAAAGTGCACTATTGTCCCAGTGCATATCTGTGATGTATTTGCAACATAAGATTTGCAGACACAGGAATATTTTTTTTGTAACACTACTTGAATTCCCGTATCCTCGGCGCCATCAAGGAGAGGACTCTGAGGAAGTGCCGCTAGGTCGGCAAGAAACGCGTTAGTCACTTGTGCAGATATGCCCACTGTTTGACACTGTGTGTGTGCCTTCAATAAAGCCATGAAGTTATTTGTGAGAGAAGTGTGATGATTCTCCTTGATGGCGCCGAAGGATACGGGAATTCAAGTAGTGTTACATGGAACCGGCGTGTAGCGGCCGGCATTACATATCGGCAGCACAGGAGGAGACGCGCACATTCGGGTGAGCTCAGCAACAGACCGCTTCTACGTATTTGTATATTTTTTTTGTAAGCTATATTTTTATAAAGATAAATTCGCCAAAATAAAATAGTCTTATTATGGCAGCTGGTTATTTTTTTAATTGTAACAGAAACAAAAAAAGGGAGTAAAAACAAAAGGTTGTGGTCCTTATGAAATTCTGACTATGTTTCTCTGTACCCGCAGTAATTCCCAGTAAACAGAATACATTGCAACTAAGATGAAAAAGCACTTGTCTCAAGCAAAAGCCAGGAATAAAAACCAACACTTGAGAAGCTTAGTTCTGTAGCCAGAGATTCTAGGTGGGCACATGAAAAGATTCAACTAACAGCCAACAAGCCCCTCACTCATGGCACCCAGTGAAACTGAAACATCTGTTTGTGGATATGAAGATGCCAATACTCTTACATCATATGGATAAACAAGGTAAGTTTGTTACCACAGCCATCCTTATGCTTACTTTTTATAAGCACGCATGAAGGTTATTTGCATCCTGATACTATTGGCCATAGTGTATGTGCACTTTTACCCATCTGAGGCACAGCAGAGAGTGCCATAATCTTGCACTAGCTTTTCCCAGGGTTGGACTGGACGGGGGGGGGGGGGGGGGGGGGGGGGGGGGGACACCAGGAAAAAACCTGATGGGCCCCGCCACCCCAGACTTGCTCCAGCTCCCCAGCAGGACCCTTAGCTGATCCAGACCCACCCAAACTCCTAAAAGGAAGTAGAAGGTATGCAGAGTGAGTGGAGGGGGGCGAAGGAGGCTGGGGATGTTTGTGACTGGGTTGTTTGTGGCAACCCAGTCTGACCCTGGCTATAGCCATTTTACTGCCTGAATATTTGCATGCCTGCTGCAGACTATTCAAAGCATGTAACAGTGAGAGAGTAGGGCCAGGAATTAACCCTTCTTTACAGTGAATGGAACACTGTCCGTCGGCTGGGGCAACACCTGGAAGGAGACACAGCAGGCAGGGATATGAAGTAAAACAAATCTATTCATCAATACATATGTGACCCTAATCTGAGCTATCCAGACCACAGATAGTTAAGTGTCCAGCTAATGGTAATGAGCATAGGTTACATTGGACTCACACCAGGATCAGTGCCTTCTCTAAGTGGAACCAATTCCCTTAAGGGTGTGGTGCAACTACAACACACAGACTACTGTACAGCAAAAATAGATTAATTGGACACCATGAGGTTCTTATGATGAAATAACAGATGTATTTAATAGTCAGAGACAATAACCACAGGTTTACTCACACAGGAGGATGGTATAACAAGTCACAGATGAGTGTACATAGATAAGGATGATACACCAATGTGGAGACTGTCACTCCCATAAGGCATAGTAGTCAAGTGTATAACAATTCCCAATAGAGAGATATACCTTTGTGGGGATCGGGATCCCTTCCAGTGGAGTATTAGTACACCTTTATAAATAAACAATTAACCATTTTACCCTACTACTAGCAGGTAGGGTGCAAGCAGACAGGTAGGTGGCTGTGCATGCTGAGCCCCTGCAAAGTTTTTTTTTATGGGAGGAGCAGATGATGTATTGATAATCTGATAATCCAGAATTCAGACTGCCTCAGGGGGGGCCTGGGACCCCAAAATGTCCCTGGATATGCTGTTTTGTATCACACTGCCACTTAAACACTTAATTGCGGCTCTCCGTTGCTGGCAAATGACAAAATTGACTTACTTCATGATTGCAGGAGTAACTTATCTAACTGGCACAGCGCCTCCATCTGACTGAGAATATCAACTGCAGCTCATGAAAAAACAACTCAATGCAAGGGATGATATTTCAACCAAAAATTACTTACAGAAAAGTTTTAAAGGGCTAGACGGCTGCTCGGTTGGGTGGCAAAGAAAGGTCCAACTACCCCTCCTAAATGTTCCCTTCTTTTTGTACCTTTTCTGCCATCTAATTTCAGTGAACCAGAGCTCATACAGAAATAGATGCCTTATGTTTTGCAACAGAGACTGCTGCTATACTTCCAGATATTTTGCTGAAGATTAAATCCGACTTCCAATACAATATATAGTGGATGTCTCTGTGCACAGGGTTTAAAGCTACATGCAAATGCCCTCTGTTTGGGAAAATCAGTTCAGTTTCTAGCAGCTTTAAGGGCTTGATTTGTAAAATACAGCACACCCATCTGGTTAAAGAACATTAATACACACTGCCATTGCCAGGCCTCAAGTGCCATACATTTTCTGGAAATTTCAGTTCATTAGTACTATCGTATCTGATTAACACCCAACAAATGATTTAAAGTAATGCCTTGGTCATTGATTTTGCTGAGCAGAATAAGGCAGTACAAGAGTGCTGCTTTCCCCCAGCCTCCAGAAATCTGCAGTGTGTCAGTTTTTATCAATAAAATTCGAGTCCTTTGGTTCAAAACATGTCACTTCCACTGCTCAGAATGCTGGGGAAGCCACCTAGTTGCCGAAAGTGAAAGCAGCAAATGGTGCCATAAATACAGACGCAGACATTGTTACACATTTGAACAGGAGCCCTGCAATGTTATAATGGCAGCTTTGACTTGTGGTTCTAGCACGCAATATATCAAGGGTAAACTGCTGTCAAAAAGACCATTATTTCTCAACCTATTCATCTTTTGAGCCCTTTTTAATGGCAGGCATTGTGTTTAAAGGATATTGATAGCATATTTAGTACTTTGCTCATTAGCCTTTTTAGGTATGAATGCATAGGATTTATTGAACAGTTTATGCTTCCCTTTCTTTGTGTATGTGGCATGGTGAAATGCAAAACCTAGAATTGGAGCAAATACCAGGGCTATACCTACCCTCTTCTCTCATCATTAGTACCAGAGGTTTGCCAGTGAATGCACAAGATCCGACCATGCAACATGCGTGTTAATTGGACTTGGTACCAATGTAGCCAGCAGAGGGTTGATGTAAGCTGCAATTCTGAAATAAATGGCAATTTGTTTGACATCTTCATGATATATATATATATTTGCAATTAGTAATTGCACCTGTACAATTTATCACCTATGTTGATAAATTACCCCCCTGATGTTCCATCAAGTTGTACAAATAAGCTCAGTCTAAGTAAGTGTTGTCACTTGTCCAGTTATGACCTGGACAGCCCAGTTTTTGGATAATTTGGAAAATAGGATAGGGCAGGATTCCCTATGACTGATGCAGCGATCAGTCAATCGGTGATCCCAAATCATGGCCCCTGACATCACAGCCCCACCCCGGTTGTATCACGGCGCCACTACATAACATAACAGGACTGCCCCCTGCCCAGAGTTATACGGGCCAAAAGGTGGCAAACCTAGTCCAAGCAGTGTTAGACTTGGCCTGCAGGTAGGGTTGCCACCAGGCCGGTATTTTACAGGCCTAGCTGGTAAAACACCTGCCAAGGCTGGGGCCAGTATTACAAATTTATGTAGCTTCTGATAAATTTGTAATACCCCTAAAAAAAGCCCTTGGCCCACACCCAATGCAATCGAAAAGTAACTTCTGGCCATTACATGCTGTGGCTCCACCCTCTTTTATGTCACAGCCCACCCCCTTTACATCATGATCTTTTGTTTCCACCCCGACCACCAGCAGGTGAAAAGTTTATAAAAAGGTGGCAGGCAACCCTACCGGCAGGACACCGGGAAAATACTGGATGGAAAAAAGACAATTAAGGGGCCTAAGATGGCAGCCTCTGTTGGCCCCAGATACCTGAGTGGGATACTGAGTCTAAGTCATTAATAGACAACTACTAACCTTTCCGATGTCACAGCAGATGTAGCCAAACAACGTCTGGCAGAGCCATTAGCATACATGGGGCCCTGTATTACTAAGTTTACAGGTCCCTTCTAACCCACCATCAGGGCCTTTAAATGGGTGGTCCAAATTTTAGTTAACATAGAGTATGTTATGGATAGCTAATTCTAAGCAACATTTCAATCGGTCTTCATTTTCTCTTTTTTATTTATTTTTTTTTTAATTATATACCTTCTTCTTCTCTTTCACACTTTCACATAGGGGGTCACTGACCCCATCTAAATATGTATTGCTATTGCTACTTTTTATTACTCTTAAGGCCCTCTTCAATTCCTATGCTATTCCAGTCTCTTATTCAAATCAGTGCATGGTTGCTAGGGTAAAAACAAGATTTCTGTAATTGAAAACTGGAGAGCTGTTGAGCAAAAAGCTAAGTAGCTCAAAAACCACAGATAAAAAATGAAAGCCAATTACCAATTGTCTCAGAATATCACTTTTTACATCATATTAAAAGTTAAAGGAAACATATAGGATTGATAAAACACCCCTAATTTTGTAGGCAATAATGAATAATATATTGCACTGGTTTTATTTTGGCCTCAAAATAATATTATATTTAAAAACGTCCCCTTCTTGGAGCTCTCTAAAGATCTGTTATGGTTGAAGTCAGTGTTTCAAATGGGGATGTGTCCCAATGGTCCCTGCAATCACACAAGCAAAGACAGGCTTCAGTTCCCTATCAGGTCAGCCTAGCTGCTGATTGGTTCCTATCCTACAGTACAATCAGCTGAGTGCCACCGGCTCCCTTGCACAGCCTGGAAAAGGAGGCAGCATGAAGTGGCACAGATGGGTGGGACTAGTATGTTTTTTTTTCAGAAACTTTAAAAAAATCATCCCCAAACACTACTTTTTCTCAGAACTTTGCTTCTGTTTTATAAAAGAGTATAATGCATTGGCACAATCTTGTTTTTCACACATTTTGTAATTTTTAAAGGTGAACAACCCTCTAATTGCACATGCCTAATTTAAGGCTACAGCCTTTATTTTAGAACAGCTGTGATTGCAAACTTTTCAGAGAGGTTCCAAGGTTCAGGCTGCAGCGTTTATTCCCACAAACAGCTGTACTTAGTTATAAGGAAGAAGAGCACACAACACTATAAATTTGCAGATATACGACTCTCCTTGGCAGATGATTATGCTTGGTTTTAGAGGCTGTGCAGAAAAACATTATATTGGAGTCTTAATCTGAGTAAGGAAAATACCTACTGGTCCCCCCATATTCCCTCCTTGTTCTTTGGCTTTAAGGAACCTGAGATGTAAACTGAACGTTAAGTGTCAGTTTCTCATTTGTGCTGTACTTTAGAATAATACAGCAACAGCAGAGACTCAGACAAGAGAGAAACTGACAAGGTTTTTTTATGTGACAGTTAAAGCTCCATTGCTTTTTTCCTACCCAGGGTTACTGAATGTAAGCTTACTGCACCAGGCCTGACAGGTATATAGGTATAGATATAACTAGGGTCAGACTGGCCCACTAGGATATTTCTGACATCAGCCACCCTTTTCACTGTCATTCCAGAAGGAAAAGAAGTCCCTGCACTTACCTATGAAATAGGCTGGAAGCGCTGTGTACTCTTGTGCCTTTTGTAGTGCAGGGTGTAAACTAAAGTGTACTGGGGAGCATTGGGAGCCGTGTAAGTATGAAATTGTGCATTACTTAGAGGCATTAAAGCGGATGCCCATGACCCTCTAACATGGTTACCTTCCCATTATTCTGTTGTTAGGCTGCTGAGGGGGAAAGGGAGGGGGGTGATGTCACTCCAACTTGCAGTATGGCAGTAAAGAGTGATTGAAGTTTATCAGAGCACAAGTCACATGACTGGGGGTAGCTGGGAAACTTCCAACATGTCTAGCCACATGTCAGATTTCAAAATTAAATATAAAGAGTCTGTTTTCTCTTTTGAGAAAGACATTTCAGTGCAGAAATCTTCTGGAGCAGCACTGTTAACTGATGCATTTTAAACAAAATCAATTTTTTCCCATAATAATATCCCTTTAAAAGCTTCTGTACGCAAAAGCCTGCTTTTTCTTTATGCTTAGTTTGTTATGTTTACTCTACTTTATCTAGAGAAGCAATATATATGCTAGCCCAGTCCCTGTTGTGATGTGACCCCACCCAGTTACACCCAGAGCCAACTAGTTACACCCTCCTATAAGTCCAACACGTTCACTCCCATACGCCATAAACTCTTTGGAATGGCTCAGCCTGGACCATGACAGTTTTTACCAGGCCCTGGATATGTGTTTGCCCCTACTGGAGATCACTGGACTGCACAATAGCTTTTGGCAGGTGTACAATACATGACCTCTTTGTGTCCTTTCTGTTGTTGGTGTCATAACAATTAGCTGCCAAAATTCCAAAGGACTAAACTACGCTATCTCCCATACATGGCTGCACTATGGTTGCAAATGAGGTTAATTAAAACCTGCTTTAGTAAATAATGAACTCCCATTATGCACAGAAGGAAACGGATTTGCATCCAACTAACACTTTGTGTGACGTTTAATTTTTTCACCCTTTAATTTGATTCAAAACTCAAGCTTTTTTATCCGCTTCACTTAATTTGCATAACAATACACCCAGTGACATCTATTATTCTTCAAAGGTAAATGCATGATGTTCTGAGAAAGACGCATTATATTCATTTGCAAGGGTAAATGACTGACATTACATCAAAAATTTGTCTTTGCTTAAATGCACCTTGTACAAAGAATACATGTGCCAGGCAGAACTGTGTGCTCTCCTTCTGGACAGACTAGGAGAAATATTTAAGTAATGATGTATCTTTATCATTACAACTCTATGGCATTGCTAGTTTTCATTGTTGGGCCCCAACATATTTGGTTAAAAATTGCCTGATAGGCCATGGCAACATCAAAATTATTGTCTGTAGTTTTATAAATGTGACCACACATGGACTGTATATGCTATTTATAAGATAAACATTGGCTGAGCTTTGGATAGTGGCATAACACCTTCATCTGAGACCTGCAAAGGGAGAACAATGTGGATTAACACCTGAGCGGAGATCACTCCGAAAGGAGCAGGTAATTAATGTTATGAGATAGAAGTCCCAGTCTATGGCATTGGCCCCATTAGATGGGCCTTTATTAGTGTCAGGGCTGAGAGTGCTGAACCCGAAGGTCAATCGGAATGAGATGTGTGAAGCAATTCTTTTTGCTATACTAGTTACTCCAAGAAGCCCAGCTTGAAGGCCAACTGAACTTTTAGGTGAATGCTTACTGTCTATCTCAGGTATTTTTATGACTATGGCTGACAAAATAGGATTTGTTTCCAGCCATCAGCCATAGTTACAAGAACTCTTTCAGAACCAGTCAATCTTTCTGCCTAGCATATCATACTAGCTGAATCCATCTTTTCACAGCTCAAGGCGGCTGTCCTTTAAAGTCCCCAGTGGTATTATGCTGCAGGGCTTGGCAGGGATTCAGAAAATAGTTTCAGCACTTCCCTACAATCCCATCACTAGTGTCACCAGTAAAACCGACTAAGGGTTCTAATATTCTGATTTTTGCAAAGATGCAAGCATGTAGACACATTAGTCATCTATAAAGAACAAAGTATCCTTTATTTGCACTGTTCAAATATACACAGTTTAATACTTTTGTTGCTATATACAAAGCAGTCTTGTGATCCTTCTCAACAACAGAAGATTTAAAGAAGTGAGATGATTCGGGAATCTTAACCTTTTTCTCAGGGAACCTAAACTGGGGAATCAGCTTTGCAACATACACACTGGTTTTAAACATGCTTCTAACCACTATTTTCTACTGGAGGGAGTAGTTTCACATTATAATGCGAAGATGGAGAATGACCCTAAATATTACAGGGGTTAATTATTAGTGCCCTGCCCATAGGTTAATAATCTCTGGTTTAAACATCCATTATTGAAATCATAGAACTAAAAAGCTGCAATATATCTTTATGTTTAATATATACAGTATATTGTATGCTATAATATGTTTTTCTGGATTTGGCTTCTTTCCCATCCCCAATAAAGCAATTATTCTTTGGCAATAAAAAGAGGTGTAAAATAATAGCTGTATCACCACCTACATGTGTGTTTAGGCAATACAAACATAAAAGATCTCATTTGCTTTATCTTACTTATTTAATTACATTATACATTTTAGACTCATCATTCTCATATATTATTTATTGTATAATAAAAAATACTCTAAACTAATGTATGTAGTTAAACAGTTCATATATCTGCCTATTTTATAATGCATTTTGTAATCCGTGTTATTCTGTTCAATAGATGCAATTAAACCTTCTGTGCAATCACAATTGTCTTTGGTGTTCTAAGTAGGGGTTAATACTGGAGACCAGCAGGTATAGTAGGGATAATAGTGGGATAATAGTCTCTGGGAAGGGAGTGTGACTGTGGGATAACAGGTATAGTAG
>CM044435.1:116286818-116302130 GCA_024363595.1 Xenopus borealis | reverse complement strand
GAAACCCTGGATTGACTATATTCGATTGGAAATAAATAAATAGATAAATATCTAAGCTTTTTCTGTTCTTTTTTAAGATATTCCTTAGAGTTACGAACAGTAATACTTTATATAGATCATGTGACCTCAGAACGTAAGAGAGCATATTGGAATGCAATACAGTTTGACAAGTATGCTTCTAAATACATGTACAATGTTGATTTGATGGTTGTATGAGATGTAACCTTTGTAAAAGATTATGCAACTTCCCCCCCCCCTCCCCCTCCCTTACATTTCTTACCTTCTGTATCCTGCTCCCTCTTCTTTTCTGTTAAAAAGAGAAACAAAAAATAAAGATTACTTAAAAAAAATAGCCAGCTAATTGCTGATCACCATGTCATCAGTCCCGTTCCTGACACACCAAATCCTCTCTCACTACGACGTCACCTATTTATCATGCTGTGTAAAGATACCAGTGATGCTGCTCAGACCAACCAATCAGCAATTAGGTTTCAACAGTTACAAAAAATATTCTTTTTAAACAGCATGATAAATAGACCCCTAAGTCTTTTTAAGCTTAGTTAGACCTGGATTGAAAGAGTAAGTAGGTACCAATCTATTAAATACAAAACCATTTTGTTGTGTGATCGAAAGTAGTAAACCATTTTGATAGTGATATCAGGCCTTTGAACACAAGATACCTTGTCCCTTCACCAAGGAATTGTTTTTCTTTCAAAAGAAAAGAGAGTCACATCATTCTGAAAGAATGCACTTATTCATGCTAGGCTTTTCCACGTTAGGGTTTTCTATGAATGTGGTCAGAGCAAATGGAGTAGTAGTAGTAATGCATCTAACTTAAGAGTAGTTAACAGATGTAGGTGCAGGTGTGAATGATATGATCCCATTTCCCATATGAGCCACATTTTCAGCAGAAAAATGATTCAGTCCATAACTATACAGATGGTTCTGTAGAAAATATGCAATATGCAGCCCCCACTCATAAAACACAATAAAAACTGAGAATGAACATATGTCCACAAGTCACAGGGGGCACATTATGTTACGAAAAACATAATAATAGTGAGTGCTGAAATAAAACTCTGTTTCTAGTAAAATAACACCTGCTAGGCAATGTTACACTATGATGGGGCAATATGCTATTACCATAGGTGCAAATTCCTATTAACAGTGCCTCACATGCAATTATCTTTGATGGTGCTACTATACAGTTTTGCAGGTTAAACTGCATAGTTATTTTTCACTATTGTGCATAGGAATTAGTAATATTGTTCATGTTAGTAATAAGCTCATACTTTAGTATATTGCACTTTGCATGATCAATAATACCGGCAGATTTTGCTGTTAGCAGCATGTAAAGGCCCTTTTGGTTTGCTCTGTGCGCTCTTATTAAGCAGACAGGACTGGAAAGAAGAGCAAGCTAGCTGGGGGTATGAATATTCAAAGGGCTTAGCTAGATGATCTATCTATGACCATTTGCCTGGCTTTTGGTGTCACTGGCCACCCGCTGACACCATTACAAATCTTATTTTTAGAGGGCAAAAGCAATAGACAGAAATACACAGTTTTTAAACATATATAAGAAGGTGCCCATGGAAATTAACATTTTTTGTAATAGGGGCTCTTATGGTTAAATATGTGACAATATGTGTCATTTGTAGCGATTTCAGTATTTGTAATCGCTGGTGACAGTATAATATACTCTTGTGCATAATGGGATGGCTGGTTCATATGTAAAAGTCTGAGCCGCCTTTGTAAGGGGGGTTATATTATGGTTCAGGTAATTGCTAACTGAGATCAATGAGATGGTTCACAGTATGCTATGTAAGGTAGTTAGTCCACAAACCGGAAAGGTTAAAGTATCCACATGTCTTATTGAGGAGCCAAGATGTATGGCTGATAATCTACAACTTTATATTAATTGACAACCAAAACATAGAACAAAACAAGCTAATTTAAAGTTGGCTTTAGTGAGACAATGGTTGAATAGATTCATGGTCCAGTTCTAAATGTTGCAATGAGGTCTTATCCATCAGTAGATGTAAGACTTGCATTACTCTGCTTGAATACAGGAAAAGCGCTATGCCTAGTGATGGGCTTATTTATTTGGCAGCCATTAATTCACTGCAAATTTCTGAGTTTCAAGGCCGACTAATACATTTGTGAAACTACCGCAAAAGTTCACTGGCGGCAAAAATATTTTGACGCCTGCAACAATTTACTGCATGTCATTGACTTCAATGCAATAGGACAAAATAGACACATGTCAGATTGTTGCTGGCGCCAATTTTTATGCCCTCAAATTGTTGCTGGTGTCAAAAGTCCCGTTTCACAAATGTTTTACTGTTTCACAGACAAATTCACCCATCACTAGCTATGCCCAAATACATGAAAGACTTTAATCTGCAGACATGACCCCATGTAAGCATAGACATGCTGTTTAAAGGTTAATGGAATTAATTAATTAACATTACTAGTGTAACCTGACTTGGATGTGAGCATGCCTTATGTTTATGTTTTGTTTCATGGAGATAAAAGCGGATCTGTAATGACAATAATGATAATTAAAAAAAAAAAATACAGAAGAAAAGGATAGACTTCCACACTGTGCTCTTTGACTGTTGTTGCATTACGGCTACCATGATCCATGCAAATTTGCTGGGTTGCCATAGGAGGAGCATGTATTAAATAGAACTAAAGGAGGAAAGAAAAAAACACCTGATAAGAGAGAAATTGTTGAACACAGGCTTTATTTTCAATACAGTTACATCCCTTACCAAGTAGAAACATCCGTTCAAATTATTAGTCGGGGAAAGCACAAAGGCCTTACTAACCTTCATTGGCACTACTTCTTGCTCCAGCGATGCCGCCAGCTGGAATACTTTGTTATATTTGGAGATGAAGCCCTGTCAAGTCCAAATAGCGAAATCTCAAAATGCAGCACTTGATGGATTTACCTTCACACTCTCAAGGTGAATGGGCCGACCTGGGACCTTAATGTATCCTTCTCTCCACTCCCACTGTGTGTACACAATGCTCTCATAGCATTCACCCTCTGCCGCTCTTCTAGCCACTTGTTCGCTAAAGAGTTTTGCCTCTGACAATATCGTTTCTGTAAAGGGAAACGATTTCCTGATTGTTAGAACTAAACAATGTGTGGATTTAATATAAGTATACTTTGCAGGTAATGATACTTTAATTAGAAGTGTGCATAACATTCTGCTCTGGTTCTAGAACATAATTAAGTGAAACAATGAAAATCCCTTAATGTATGTTTTTTTTATAAAGAGAATCCTAGCAGTGTTTAAATAAAGCAGCCTTATAGATATCATAGCACACTTCAGTACCTTTATATAGATGAATAAAATGAACAGCATTTGAGTGCTCTTTTATATTTATATATTAAACAGCTAAAAGCAAGCCGATGCTGTGGCTGTATCTTATACAAAAGTATGTAAATATTGTCTCTGCTGACTCACCAATAACCTTTTGTAAGTCCAAATTGCAAGGCGCAAACTTTAAGAATAAAAGGAACCATGTTTTGTTGCCTACTTAAGCATCCCTCTCCTGCCTCCTAGCTGTTCTCTAATTTGCGCATCATTCAGCCATGCAAGTTAGGGAGTGTTGGCAGTAACAGGCCACAATTATTATTATTATTATTAATAATAATAATAATAACATGTATTTATATAGCACCAGCATAGGTACCACCTGCCCAACTGCTATATGAAGCTTGTCTGTACATCACTAATGGCAGATCTCCAATTCCATGTTGGGTGCTGAGTGCAGCTAGACCTCTTAATGAAGTCCTTTATGACTGAGCACCATTGAAAGTGGTTTGAATACCTCAGTTTTCTAGCAGTTGCATCGAGGGACATAGTGAATGACTCCTCTTATATCATGTCCAAATGAAAATTTACTACCTCCTTGTATGCAAGAGATGGAGTATATTGGGGAGAGATCCACTTGTTTGGTGACCTCACCAATGAGCTTATCTCTGCATATATGGCCAACTGTACTTAAGTTCTCATAAAATATCTGGTTTGTCTACTTCCCCCTGTACCCAGAGATCCAAATAAGAGATCTCAGATTTGGGAGAGTGTGATTGCTACTATCAATGTAGCTACATAGCCAATGCCAACATTTTACATCTTAGCACAGTAAAGTAAAAAATAAACTAGAAAGACATATAAGCACAGTTACTACTGTAAGAATGTAAAGCAGCACAGAATAAAAACACATCATCATCATCATCATCATACCAAAATGGATTTTTGCTTCAAAACTGCTTCATTTACATATTTTTACTTTTTTTTTTTTTTAAATTGTCTAAAAAGGCTTTGATTTATTTTGGATAGAGCCTTTTTAATCTAGAAGACACTCAAACTCAGGGGATTTATTCCTCTTTCCTCCTAAGAAGCCTCATGATTTCTAATGATAATAAATGTAAGGGCAAGAAAATACATTTGTCCCTACCATTATGAAACACAAATCAGGGTTGAGAGAGTCATCCGATATCATAATTTGTAATTAAAACCCTTCAGCTAGTGGTTTATTCCTCTTTTTTTCCCTTATCCTCCTGAGCCCAAACAAGGTTATCGCTAAAATGCATCTATTAGCGGGCAGCCACGGCTGGAAATGGGAGCCAGAGGCCTGCCATAGATATAAACATTTGCTATTGCATTTCGCTTATTGAACTGCTCCATTCACCAGAATCTAACCTTAATGTTACACTTCCCTCTGTTATTTCTCAGCTGGGGAATTAGTAATGTCATTTGCAATTTGATAACAAAACAAAAGAACCCATATGTACATCAGTGAGTCAGTCTGAAAGATCGTACCATTAGAGAACAATAACCGAGGAGAGTCTCCCAAGGCTAAGATAAATCCATTTAATGCATTTCAGAAGGAAAGTAAGAAAGCACTTACTTAGCCCTAACGAGACGCCAGGACGATTGGTGCCAGCCTCTTGCTGCCTTTAATTCAGTCTAAATGACTGTATTTTGTTCTTTTTTTGTTTATTTTTGGACTTAAATTCTGATTTAGTTGTCATTTGTTCCAAATTAATTTTAATTCTGCACACAGTAACTCCTTGAATATTTTTTTTAATATTATAAATAAAGTCATTGAATTAGTGGATTTGAGAATGTAAAGGTTACAAAATTCCAGTTTTCCCTTTCTTTTGTAAACTAAAGGTTTTATGAACCCTCAAAACAAATGAATGTAAAATTCCTGAAAGGGATCTTATGTTTCTCTAGTCTTTCCGAAGCAGAACAATATCAAAAGAGCTTCTTCTTCTTTTGAAAATTTCTACAGACTGTAGTCTGATCAGAATAACTGACCAGCGGTGGCATTATTGTTTCACTTTTATGATACTAGTAGTGTAAAAATGAATATCTTGAATTCTAGAAAACAAATACAGTACTTAAAAGAGCAATTTTAAATTAAGTTGAGGGTATACACTTCCTTTATGTCTAAAAACAGATAGATATATCTTTACAACGTCAACTACAACACCAATACCAGTTTAAAGGGGAAGTGTCTTCAAAATGAAAATTACATTGGAGCTTCATCTTCTGGAAATAAGGAATTTAAGAATGAATAATTTCTCAAATAATTAAACATAAAGCTTTGTGTCAGAGTCTATTATTCTGAAAGACTGTTAGCTCCAGTACATTGTCTAGGTGAGGGGAACACCCACTAATGTATTTTACCACACTATCAATTGAAATCTGTGTTTGACTCCTGCATGATGACAGACAGATTGCCGAGAGGTGGATACTAAAGAATAAAGTGATTTATTTAGAAACACTACAACATTCTTGATTCAGAACTATTTGCAAAGTTTTTTATTTCCATGAGAAGATATTTATATTACATTTACCCTTTGAGTCAACATTGAAAATTAGATCTATAAATGGTACAGGAATTTCCCAGAACTTATAGTAGGCATTGATCTACTGCTATCAACCCTATTTCTGTAGTGAAAGACAGAACAGAGTTATAATATTGTCCTCTTTCTCTTTAGTTCTGTTTTTACTTACACTAAGTAGTCCTCTTTCATTTTTTTATCAACACACTGTCACCATGTTTTAACTGTATATGGCAAATAGCATTCCCTTCACTATACAAATATGTACAGATATTGGACCCTTATCCGGAATCCACTTATACAGGAAGTCCTGAAATTACAGAAAGGCCATCTCACATAGAGCTCATTAAAAGAAAATAATTCTATTTTTTTTTAAAATGATTTCCTTTTTCTCTGTAATTATGACAACAACTAAGCTGCATGAATCTATATTGGTGGCAAAAAATTCTATTAGGTTTATTTAATGTTTAAATTATTTTTAGCAGACCTTTTTAATGGTGATCCAGAATGAACCCTTATATAGAAAACCCCAAGACCCAAGCATTCTAGATAATAGTTATTTACCTGTACTTACAAAAAGGCGGCTTAGTAAATTCATCACTTGGCAATGATTACTGGTTTCTCCTGTCTATCATTATGCATGTAACTGTCACATCATCCCTGGGAAGACTTTATGGAGTACCAGGAGTTTGGAAACCTAAAGAGTGATTAACCTGGGGTGTAACCATACACAGCAGTTCTGAGGTCCGAAGCCATGATAACAATGTAAGAGAACTTTAATAACTAAAGAAGTGATACAAGTAACGGTGCTCACAATGAAAGTAAAAACTTAAATTGCAGAAATTGGCAGGCAGATACTCAATCCAGGATCAGGCTAAAGAGTTGAGACAAGAGAAGTCAAGGGACAGGCCAGGAGTCAGAACCAGGGAATCCAAGACCAAGGCAAAGATGGACACAGGGGTACAGGGACAAGGCTGGAAACTGGACAGGACTAGAAATCAGGAACAAGGAATCAGGAACCAGAAGTGGGTCACGAGAACAAGATTACAAGAACCAGGAGTTAGATCACAGCAACAGTTTAATGACCAAGTGCCAAGTAAAGGTCATGGGTAAGCTTATAAATGGTCAGGATTGAATAATGAAATACACATGGGTAGGACATGATGGGCGGAGAGATGAAGCAGAAGGTAGGAGTATAATAGGTACAACAAGAATTCATAGAAAAACATCATTAAGGGGGTTATTTATAAAACTTTGAATCTTTGAATTCTTTATACCTTGAATTCAACTTGAAATGTTTCTTATTTAAGAAAAAACTCAAATGAATAATTTTGCGAGTTCAAGTTGCAAAATCCAAAAACTTGAATTACTTGCATTTTAGGCTGGAAAAAAATTCCAATTATTTGAGTTTTTAGGCAAAACCCTTTGAAAAAAAACTCAAACATCATGCAGACTATTAGAGGCAGATTTACTAAGGGTCGAATTTGAATGCCAAAAAAATAAAAAATTCGACCAGGGAATAGTGGGGGATTAGTGGGGAATTAAAAAAATTTGAATTTCGAATTTGGATTTTTTTAGCGCAATTCGATCGATCGAATGATCGAATAGGGAAATTCAATCAAATTTTCTAACCATTTTTAAACGATCTTAGGGAATGATTCCCATTTCGGAAGGTTTAATCTGGCGAAGTAGGTGATCGAATTTAAATTTAAAGGGGAAGTATTCGACCATCGAATTTTCGAATAAAATTAAATTTGAATATTCGAATCATTTGAATTCGAATATTCGATGGTTGAATTTGGTCAAATTTGCCTAATTTTATATTCGAAATTTGAATTCAAAATTCAATCGAATATTCGAATCCTTCATGTGAATTAATGTGAATTTAGTAAATCTGCCCCTTAACATCTTCAAATGGTTCAAGAGACCCCATTGACGTGACCTTGACAGGTTTTAGAACTGAAGTAGTTCTCTAGTTCATATTTATAAAAAACAAGAGTTTAGTATCAAAAGTTCATAAATTTGGAATTCAGCCATGTCTAGACATCAGTGTTAATTACTTCTTTCTTTAAGGTCCAGCGTTGAAAATTCCCTGCCAAGGATTTAGATGTTTGCAAGGTTTCCTCTGCATCATGTGAGACAAACCACACAGATAGTTCATCATTTAGATTTAATAAGTGGAATGAAATCACCATTTCTGTCTATTTCATATAGTTTATACCCCAGTCCTGAAATACAGCCTGCAAGTGTAGTAATTACACATGTTTATTCACAAACCTGCTTCAAAGAACAGATGTGAGAATAAACAGAGTAAAAATAGATATTCCCAGGTGAATAATTATGTTTTGTGGTGAGACTGAGGATAACTAAAGAGATAAACATAGCGGCCAGTCCAGTATGGATTTCATGCAAGCATGACCCTGACTAATAAGCTTTCCCATTCAGTACCCAGAAGGAAACTAGTAGAAAGCTCCACTGGGGCTGATGTGAATGATGAACAATCTCTGTAAAGGATAAATAGTAATGTAAAAGGAGAACAGGACAGGATTATAATTTAAATGAACATAATCAATGTTTTTTCGCTATTTTACTTTATTCTATGTAGAGATAATTTAATCCGATTATATATTGTAAATCTGAACCATAACATATAATTTCTTGTTGAGAAAATGAAAAAAAAAATATTTTGTATGAATAGCATTCCCCCGAGCTTGTTTCTTTTAGTATGCGGCAAAATATGAGACAAAACAGCTACTAGCTCCATTTCATTTGGCGTGAGAATACATACAGAGAAAAAATGCCTATTGACTCCAATGCATTTTATTATCAACACACTGTCACAATGTTTTAACTGGATATGGCAAATAGCACTATGTATAGATATTGGACCATTATCCAGAATCCACTTATACAGGAAGTCCCGAATTATGGGAAGGCAATCTCCCATAGAGCCCATTATTAGAAAATAATTATTATAATGAAACAACTAGGCTGCATGAAGCCTTGCATTTAAGACTTTTTTTTGAGAAAAGTCCAGGAAGTCTAAAATATTTTGTAACGAGTTAGTGGCAGCAACAGACTCAGAGTGCAGGGCCCTTGGCTGCCATTAGAAATAACTGGGCCCCGTACAACAACATTTTGAGAGCCCCCCCAGTCGCCAATCCCCACCCACAATCCCACCCACTCCACACCACAGTTAAAAGATCACACAGACATCAGCAATAAAAAAGGTTACCCCCCCACACACAAGTTATAAAAAGTTATTGATGGTCAGGGCCCCTCTTATAAGTTAAAAAAAAATGGGCTGCAGAAAAAAAACCCATTGGTGGCACGGTAAAAAAAAAAAAATACAGATGGCCTGCCCCCCCCCACAAGTTATAAAAAGTAATTGGTGATCAGGGGCCCACCTGCAAGTAAAAAAAATACTGATAGCCTGCCCCCCCTCCCCCACGAGTTATTAAAATCCACTGGTGGATCCTCCCTTAAGTTAGGACAGGCCCTTCCCAAAATTTTAATAAAATTTCTTGCTGTCTTTAGAAAAGAGCACAGGAGCTCCAGTGCACATATAATCAGTCCCCTTTTCACTTCTTTGTACCCTCATTGGTTGAGGAGGAGAGGGGAAGATCCTACTTCACAAATCCAATCCCTGTACAGCTTTTCTGGGACAAACTTAATCAACCAATGAGGATACAGAGAAGGGAAAAGGGGACTGATCATACATGCACTGGAGCAAACCCCATCTGCCAGCCCCCTGCCCTGCCCATACTAGTTTTTTTTCTTTACTAGATGTAATTGGGCCAGTAGAGGAGGTCAGGGAGCAGAGCATGGACTGGATCTGGGTTGGTGGAGCCCACCTGTTTTTTTCCCGGTGTCCTGCTGGCCCAGTCCGACCCTGTGTAGAGGGGACACAGAGAAAATGATGTGATCCAAAAGGGAGACTTGAAGATAAGAGGTCTGAATTATTTATTACAGTCATCACCTTGGACATTAGAGTTTATTAAACCAATCAAAACAGTCAGCAATTTAATCAGATCTATTCATACAAGAAACATAACTTTAGCCCTCCAGCTCCTCATACTGTGCCTCTACCATCAACTCCTCACTTTTTACCCAGACTGCAATACATTCATCTTCCAGTTCCATGACCTTAATTAACAGCAGCTAATGCCTTATCCTAATTTCACAATAGGTTTAATAGATTTTCTTGGAAGATATGTTCTGCTTACTGTGAAATATACATAATATAGAAGGAGAATACACTCCCTGCTGTTAAAAGTAATGTGCAATTCTGAAATGGCTTGTAATATTCTTACTTCTTAGAGCAGGGGGTGCATTTCCATTTCTAATACAGAAGATGTAATGGTATATGTGTATATCAATGCAGTTTTATAAGGATGGTGCAGGAACAGTATGAGGAACTGGAGAGGTTCCTTATTTATTTTAGAATTGGGATGTGTTCCAAACTTCCTCTAAGCCACCTTTGAAGAAGTAGTAGAGATCACTTTATAAATGGGGTCCCAAGATGTATCTGTACGGTTCAGAAGAGAACATAGCTTGTAGTGCATCTAGCTTCTATTATATGAAATTTAAGTTAGTTTATGTGCCATTGGGGCCAAACATTGTGTGGTATAAAATACAATCAATGAAATATATCCTTCTGTGTACCCTGTGTTGTTTATTGAGGATTAACAATGAGCAACATTTTTGGGCAGACATGGATTCACAATGAAACAGTGGCAAATTGTTGCCATGAACAATTGCAGAGGAATGAAAATGCCCATTGACTCCAATACATTTTTCAAGAAAACATGCAAAATAAAAGCCCAGTGACCCAAATGTAAAAAAATTCAATTTGACTGCAATTTATTTTGCATAGAAAAATAAAATACCCACTGACCCAGCACATTTTGCACACAAGTAAGAGCTGCAAATGTCAATTGCCTTCACCTAATTCAAAGCTTCCTGGATAATAGGTTTTTGGATAATGGATCCTATTTCTGGATTAAAGGTTTTCGGGTAATGGATCCTATATCTGTATTTTACAGTCTGGGTTATTATTTCCAAAACAGCATGCTTTTATTTGAAGTGATTGTATATTATATACATAGCAATGTGTGTCAATATATGTTGCAAAATTGAACACATGCAAATTCAATATTTTGACCTAATCACAGCTCAGGAATGCAGTTTTCTATCTTTTTCCAGCATTATAAAGCCCAGTATCATCAAAACACTTGCCTTTTCTGCACAGTGTGCATCTCACTCCACCCCTGAAGGGAACAGGGGGAAGAACACCTAACTAATTATAACAAAAGGTGCAGCCACGTGTCAATTAAGAGTCATCTTTAGTGGGGTACACCAGCTCGGCATTATTAATACTTTGAAGATTTCTGGAGGACAAAAGGTGAGCCAATTAGACAGGAAAAAAATATTTTGTAATTAGATTTTGATCTACGTACGCTACTAGTGCCACCAGGGGTGCATTCAGCTATCTTGGTGTCCTAGTTATGGCTCCCTTGTTAACTCATTCGGCGCGAGTGCTGTCAGCGAAGTTAATTAGGCTTCTTCAATGCGCTGTTGTTTCTCTTTTGTCAAACATTTAGGTAAACTGTCAGACAGACCAAATATTCTCAAGTCAGCAATTTCACTGAACATTGCTGCTATTTTTCCCAGCAAGGCTCTGGCTTCACAAAATTATACTCTAACGAGAAGCCCTGAAAGCATTTAGACCTCTACCTGTCCAGGGTTTGAACATGGTTCTGGTTGGTCAAAGGTTACCCAGTATCCCTATCAGACCTCATTGTATGCTTTCTAACATGGGTAAAGTTATTTGGAGCAGTAATGTTTAATACTACTTCCTCTTAGCTATCATAAGGTTTTTTTCTAATAGCAATCAAATTTTTGATCTTTACAGTATTTGATTGACTCAAAAATATAAAAATAACTTCACTATTTAAAAAAAAAAAAAAAAAAAAAAAATCATTCTACTAGATCTTTTTATACCAAGGGAAGGGTTGACAAACTGAAGCCATTATCTAGACAACCATTATCCAAAAAGCTCTGAAATACAGGAAGGCCATCTCCCATAGACTCCATTTTAATCAAATAATACATTTTCTAAGTTCTAAGAATTCCAAGGATTTTGGTTAAAATCATTCAAATCGATTTTTATTAGATCGAAAACGGACCTATTCGATTGAAATAGGTCAATTTTTCGATTGAAAATAGCCTTAAAGAAAAAAATTTGATAGTCGAATTTCGAAGTTTTTCATTTTCGAAATTCAACTATTAGTAAATCTGCCCCTAAGAATTACTAATTGATACCATTCTAATAATTAAGTCTAAGAGAATATTTTCCAAGGCAAATAATATACTAGGGCTCTAGGCCAGACTTCAACCAGAATTGCAGTATAAATCAGCCAACTTGGCTTGCAATGCTTCTGTTCTACTACAAGGACACAGTTTTTTTGTACCAGAGTCTCAGGTGACTAAACGAAGAGAGACATTAGGGGCATATGTCTTATCTCACAGGGGAATTGCCTTTTCATTCGTGACATTTACAGGAAATGTAATTATACTTCCCTTGCATTCTGTGATGGCTGATGCTGCTGTTGCTGTTCATATCTGCAAGGGAAGCAATGAAACCCTTTCAATGTCAGGCAGATATAATGGGCCCCAGTAAACGAACATTGTTTGGCAATCTCCATTATACACAATCTTAATACTTATATATACCCTTACAGCTACATAAAGAATAGAAGGAAACAAGGAATCATTATACCCCATACCCAATTGATTTTCCCCTCATAAATGGGAGTGCTGGTTCTCTTCTGCTCCTTGCACCAGATTCATGGTGAAGAGCACATTGCTGTCAGATCTATGGGGTACATGGGTGTTTACACCTGCCTCAGGAAAAAGCACAGTACTCCTCAGTGCCTTGCATCCAACATAGCTGCATATATTGTTATCTCAGTAATGCACAAGCTGGAGGGACATTCTAGAGGGTGCCTACATGCTGTCCACCTACCTCCAATCTGAATGTTGCTCCACAAACGGAACTGCATACAGCACAAGCATGTGTGGCTTAACTATAGATCCACTATCAGAGCACAGAGAATCTTGTCTTGACATGCAACAAAGAAAACAAAGTGCTGAAACAGGGCATTACACTTTTGTACTTTTTACCTTGCTCTACAGTTTTCAAATGAGTCCCTACATGCCACAACGTTGCCTGACGTTGTCCACAGAGCTACAGTATAATAAAGTGTGACCTAGGCAATTTACTTTTAATTCACTATCACAATCAATCAATTGGTTTATAAGTCAATTGTATCAATATCCATAGCAGTGGCAATTCAATTCAGCTGTAAATGTGTAACCCATTAAGTGTGGTCAGCTGCAATTGAATTTTAGCAGATCCTCAGGAACATTTTCACCCCTTCTACCTCTCCCAGAGTTTTCCCAAATTACTCCTATCCATTCATTAACATACTCAGCTACTAAAATCCTATCCTGGAGGTTGTAGTTAATGGTTGGGTGTTCTAATTAGTTGTATTAATAGAAATAACCTCATTTGAGCTGTTTCAGGTAAAGGTCTGTGTAGCCTATTTTTCTAAAAATGTCTTTTTTTTTATTAAGGTAAAACATACACTTTAGGAAAAGAAATGAACGTCAATGACAGCATGTGAGAATTATTTCCATATCCTTCCACTGCAAGAGTACATTATAATCTGCTTGATTGGTGATTCCACCAAATGAGTGGATCTTTGACAATATGGACACCTACATGCCAGGCCAAACTGGGCTGATCTGATTGCTTGGCTTCCATGCCAATTATTGGATCATAAGGGACCTATGGAGGCCTTTCAGGAGAAGACTGCATTAAAACACCAATGCAGTCCTTGCCCAATTTTCATCAAAAAAATCATCATTAGCTTTAGGAGTATTGCTGTATATATAAATGTAATGCAAGAATCCACTATTTAGGATTCTGCCAAATTCCTGAATCCTATGTGAATGATTTGGCTGAATTCTCGACCGAATCATAGTTTGCATATGCAAATTAGAGATGGGAAAGGAAAAAGTGGAAACTGAATGTTTTACTTCCTTGTTTTGAAACAAAACGTCACTTAATTTCCCTTTTTTTGTCTAATTTACATATGCAAATTAGTATTTGGTTCGGCCAAACACAAGGATTCAGCTGAATCCGAATCCTGCTGAAAAAGGTTACATCCTAGCCGAAACCAATCTTGGAGTTGGTGCATCTCATAATCAAATGTAATGATGCCTAACTTATTAAATATGGAATTTTATTATACAGAGACTTTTCCAGACCCTCAAAGGTGTTTTAACAGCTCTATTCTAAGGTTTAGAAAGTTAGTGGCATTTTTTAAAACCACTGTAACATGCAGGTCATTATATTACCGAATTAGATCTTTTTGTTTTAATGAAAGCCCGCTATATTCCCCATGCCCTTTAAACACTGCTATGCTGTTATTAAAGTGTAGCCTTCATCTGTAAGAGAAAAAGCCTTTGCATGCTTAATTAAAGATGAACAGATTAAAGCATGAATTGTGTTGAAAGGAAAAGTTTGTAAAAACTCATAATTGTACTGCTATTTATAAAGGAATGACCACAGGTCCTACACCACCACCAGAGGCTTCAAACATTCTTTTCTTGCAATATATGGGGGAGACTTAGATGGATTCTAAAGATTATTCTGTTTGGATTCTCATAATGGATTTCTAATATCTTCTTTATTGTTGCCCACTCAGCTGTGAGATTTCTATTTGGAACACCACATCGGTAATTAAGGAAACATCTTCTCCACTCCTCCCATCAATATATGGACTCCTAATCATTTCCTCCCATGAGAAAAAAGGCTGAGATACCATCACACCAGAAAAAGAGGCCTACAGTATACATCAGCTCCCTTTGGATTTCAAACTCTGAAAACATGACATAAAGCAAGGCTGAGAACGATCAGGAAAAAAGGGGCGAATAATATAAAAATGGTTTTGTAAGGTTGACATTTATGAACAATATATTATTTTACCTACTAATGCATAAGCATAATAAAGTAACCTTGTGTATTGTTGCTAGAATAATGCAACCGATTTCAATGAAGCATTTGTAATTCTTTCCATTAATTTTTTACTTTTGTTTAAAAATGTTTTAATATTATCTGCTCTTTATTTATTTTAGGAGTTTTTCTTCTTTTTAAATGTAGGTTATTTAGGTATCCAGCTTTTGTTAAGTTCCTTGTTTGGGGAAACCATATTTGCAGATGATTATTGCTCAGCAAAATTATTTTCAGGGAGATGGTTGTTTGGATGAGTTTGATTTGAAGACAATGTCTATTTTGTATTCCAGATTTTCTGAGAAATATATGTAACCCTTTCTTGGCTATAATTAACCAAACCAACTAGCATAGGTAGAGCATT
>CM044435.1:116246776-116286718 GCA_024363595.1 Xenopus borealis | reverse complement strand
TGACTATTCCTCGTTCACGGGGCCCTGTTCCCCGACTTAATACTTGTAGTAGTACCTTTAAAGTACGACTTCTGGGGCCTTAACTCCAGGCTCAATGGATCTCCTGAGTGATGGTAGATTGCTGCAGGCCAGAGAGGAAGTGCCCCTCCCTGCAAGTACTTTTAATACAGCACTGCAGGGGGTGGGTCACAACCTGTCACAAATAATATGCTACATTATAGCTACCTGGACTTTAGTCCAATAGCAGGTAGCTAATGTAAGGGCAAGGGAAGAAGCCATAAGGGCCATGCTACTTATGGGTCCCTACATATAGATGGGTAACTAATACGACAATATTTTCATATATCAGTGACCTTCTTTTAAACTAAAACTTTGGCTGAAAACCTACATTTTTCATGAGGGATTTGGTCCCATTTTTCTTCACTAAAAAAAAGAGAAATGGCAGATATTTGTAAAATGCATTGAAGTCAATGGGGTTTCTTATTTGAGGCAGCTGGCTTTTTTTTTTCCAGGAACTTTTTTGCACAAAATACATTGGAGTCAATGGGTGCCATTTTCTTTTCCACAAATCAAATCACCATAATACCTAAGTCCAGCAAGAATAAAACAAAGGGAGGGTCTGCATGTAATCTCCTTTAATATTTTATGTAACATAATAGCTACCAGTTTTTCTTGAGGTCTCTTCTCTGTTAGATTTTCCACTGGGATACAGGTACTAAAATTCCTCAGTAGACCTTTAACTTCTCAAATACCAAAGCCTACCTTAAGGTTTGATGGCACATCATCTAGCCCTGCTCTGGACAAATCTCATTTAGGAATTTCCTAATAAGACTGGAACAAGTATTACCATACTTTATAATTGTGACACATTTTAACCATTCTGCATTGCATAAAAAAGAAAAATCTAGACTTTTCCTGCTTTATATACACTGGGAAAGTTTACATGGTATTCTAAATTTATATAAAATACTCTTTAATCTAGATAATCTTAGCCATTATTTGGCTATGGCGGGGCTATCTGTAAGTACATATCCCAGCAGATCAGTAAAATTTATAAGAATGACAGAAGCCGAAAAGATATGGAGAGCCTAGAGTAATGTGGTAGCTAGCACTGCACTTTTGATGTGGTGATGACTTGGCACCTCTAAATTTCAGCCCTTTAAAGCAGTGGTACAGTCAAGGCTTAGCAATGGCTATCTTGATAAATGAATAGCACCTCAACCCTATACAGTTATAGCTTGCACAATAATATGGTGGGGCTATCTGTAAGTACATATCCCAGCAGATAGGTTCCGCTCCCCTTTATCAGTAGAAATTTATAAGAAGGACAGAAGCAGAAAAGATCTGGAGAGCCTAGAGGAATGCAGTAGGTAGCACTTCACTTTTGATGTGGTGATGAGTTGGCACCTCTAAATTTCAGCCCTTTAAAGTAGTGGTACAGTCAAGGCTTGTCAATGGCTATCTTGATAAATGAATAGCACCTCAACCCTATACAGTTATAGCTTGCACAATAATATCAATTAAAAAAAATAAAGAGGTTTGTGATGTCATCAACATGATTACATCAACAACCCTATGGTGGGGTTTATATATAACTAGGTAGAGTAATTCAAGCATTTTCCTAAAATATATTAGTTTAAGTAATATGATTCATTCAGCAACACAAATCTTTTGCAGTGTTTCTAGAGTGATGGCTATAAATAAAACTGTCTGAATGAGGGAAGCAGAAGCAAAGGCTCTACTAGAAGTCCAAGTCCCACAACTGTAAAGAACTAATGCATCATTCTGACATCTAGCAACATTCCATTAGGATTACTCCATTTTCGGTTTGCTGTGATGCCATCTACTCTCAGTCTCACTCTGCTGGCACCATTATATGATGTTGATGTGTTTGAAAAAATAAATGAAGTCATGTTTCTTATCCATAGGTATCTATTCTTGACCCAAAGCTGTAAGAGAAGCAGTTAGACATGCCATGTATAGGAGCAGCATCTACTGCCACTTCTCACATGTATTCACAGCTGCAGCTTTCAAGCCTCCATCACCCAGCTATGCCTGTAGAAATTCAAAACCTACACAAATTACCTTCATTTATAGAGTAATGAGCACTGAATGCCAGCTAATTGAGCACTTGTTAGAAAATGGTACAGTTCTATGGCAGAGCCTGAGGAGTGGTGTAGGGACGCATTGTCAAACATGCAGCAGCAATAATTCAGAGCAACACCATATAATTTGCATTAAACATCAGAAAGGAAAAATAGAGGGAATGTTTGATTGCATTTATCTGAGAATCTCTTGTATAAAGAAAAAGAACAGGCAGAACTAATAAGGATTACCTCTAGTTCAATAAAATCACATTAAAGCACCACTAAAGACCTCTGTTAAAAATTGTTTAGGTGTGTACCTCTATCATAGGGCCTTGTATCCTGAAGAAGGGAGGTACTACCCCCCAAAACGTTGATTAAGGTGGCATTAATAAAAGGGGTTCACTCCCCGACTGCTAAAGAAGTGTGTGCGGACCGTTTTTTACAGAAGTACAGTTGCTAAGGAACCCGGCAGAGTTAATGGTGGACCAGCACCACAGTGCAGTACTGTGGAAGGGAGGTGTGCGGTAAGGATTTCACAATTCCTCTATCATTAGGGCCATAGTTTTAAAATGAGAATAACACGGGAGCAGTTTGGGCTTTGTATAAAACCAGTGAACAGTCTTATAATATCACATCAGAGGCAGATGGATTATCACTACATCCCTAAAAAAAATCAACTGGTAAACGGATTGTCCCTGTATCCCTTATTATCAAGAATAATTTAGTGTTTTTGTATTTTAGAGATGGGTGCTCTGCTAGCACACTTTACATGCTGCACTGCACTATATATTGTGTATGTCTTTGTATATATGTAGGTATACATGTTAAAAAAAAAACCTCTCTGGCTTGCCAGTCACTAGTCAGCAGGAGGCAATAGTCACTCAACTACCTGAAATAAATAAAAAAAACAAATACAAAAAGTATTGTAGAACTGATACCTATATTGGCTAACAATAAGAATACATTGCAAGCTTTCAGAGCACCAAGGCCCCTTCGTCAAGCAAAATACCTTGGTGCTCCGAAAGCTTGCAATGTGTTCTTATTGTTAGCCAATATAGGTATCAATGCTACAATACTTTTTATATTTGTTTTTTTATTTGTTATTTTTGCTACTGGCTAACACGGTACCATAGTTTTTGTTTTGTGCTCAACTACCTGAAGAGACGGTTCCACACTAACCTCAGTGCCGAGATGTATGGTAAGAAATCCATTTATCCTCCGTGCTGATAACGGTGCACAGATACCTTGTTTTAGGTGATGAACCCCTCAGTAAGTGTGCTAGTGAACAAGTAGGTGTATCTGTGGGGCATTTCAAGCTGCAGATCTGTATTCCAGATTCAAATTGGCTGAGGTAATTGTATCCAGATCTGGTTCATTCAGTTTCAGGCATAATCCCATTAAGCCACAGCTGGGGGAGATCTTGTTACAGGTATCTGATGTTGGTTTGCTTGCACCCAGAGTTTCAGCACTGAAATTGGGGAAACAATTGTATCCCAGGTATGATGTTCAAGCATATTCATTGCGGGGGACAGATTAACATGGATTGTTTTCCTATGAATAGAAGGAAATATTAAAAATATCCGGGTATTTCAGTTGCTGCTGGCACCTGTCAGTCACGGCTGGGCTGCCTTCTGGATTGTTACACAACATACTGAATTCATAAACCTAGTATCTTAATGCTTATGATACTTCACAAGTTATTGCATACTAGTTACTCCATACTAGTTTACACTATACTGGTTATTAGGAACTAAGGGGTAGATTCATCAAAGAGTGAAGTTCCGCCACTAGAGTGAAATTCCGCCACTCTCCATTCATTTCTATGGGATTTTACAAGGCGTATTCATCAATGGGTGAAGTGAAAGTTCACCCTTTGATAAATACGCCTTTAAAAATCCCATAGAAATGAATGTAGAGTGGCGGAATTTCACTCTAGTGGCGGAACTTCACTCTTAACTTCACTCTTTGATGAATCTACTAAGGGTTGCCCGGTAACTTTACCTGCAATTAGGAACTTCTCAGTAATATCATATGTGATATAGAATTGCAGTCCTCTCACAAATGAGGACATTCTGTTATTGCTTACTTTGTAAGGACAGTAAGGCCCTTTCAGTCAATGGTATGGCTGGATGTTGCTGGGTAGTGATGGGCGAATTTATTCGCCAGACTCGAATTTGTGGCAAATAAATTACCGAAATTTGCCTGGCAAAAATTCACTGGCGTGAAAAAAAAATGCGACGCGACGCACCAAAATCAATGCGTCGCACGTCAAAAATGATACACGCATCATTTCGCAAATTTTTCGGCGAAACAGGATAGATTTGCCCATCACTATTGCTGGGCCCCACAGCAAGTTTATTTTGGGGTCCCCATGATATCCAGAGGTTGTCCTGTATTACCCCCTATGCCTCCTGGGGTCCCTTGCAGCCGTGGGGTCTGCTTCCCCTGTAGTTGTGCCCCTGCTTCAGTTATTGTAACAATGATATAATATGGAATATAGAATGACGAACCCATTGCAATTAGGGCCACTCAGCGAAACTATACTGTTTATAGCACTACACAATGCCCTTACAATCCGTGCCACCCAGTAATTGTATAGAACTATATGTCCGCTGCATTTAGGCCAACTCTGTTTCATACTGGTTACAACATTACTAGCTCTTCAAATTAGGTTCACCCGGTTATAGATACCACTCAGTAATACCATACTGTGTATATCACTGCATGCTTGTTATAATCAAGGCCACACAATGACTGTATACTGTGTATAGAGTTAGGGGCATTGGGGTCACTCAGTAACTGTGGGGTTACCACCATAGGCTTCAATATTAGAGTCACTCAGTGACTTCATACTGTGTTCATAAATTACAGGCCCCTTTTTGCAGTGGGAGGCTACCCAGTAATACTTACTGTGTATATCTCTACTTGCCCCTTGCTTTAGGGCCATAGTTTTAAAATGAGAATAATACAGGAGCAGTTTGGGCTTTGTATAAAACCAGTGAACAGATTGATTACCCTTAAATGTTGTAATCAATTGGTAAGTGGATTGGCTGTGTATCCCTTATTTTCTAAAATATTTCATGTTGTGGAGGCCACTACATATGGCTATTACCTGCCCTTAGATGATAGGCCTTATATACCAATGCAGTATACTGCCGTATTAGCCTTCCAACTACCTTATGGCCCTTAGTAATCATGTGCATTACTATTGTATTAAGAGTTATAGACCATAAAATTGGCCAAGTTGGGGCCTCAGGCCAAGTGGTCTGTAAAACCATTATTAAGAATTATTTCCACTGCTATGATTATTATCCAGCAGATTATGGTTAGACTAGTTGTGTACACATTCAGGAGGACCCTGGGTAATCCCTTTAAGCTCAATGCAATTAGCATTTTGTTTATTTTTGGCTGTGAGGGGGTTTCATAGAACTTTTACTCTCTGCCAAATTAGGGCAGCTGCTCATTATGACAAATACTTGGTTATTACCAGGCTATAGGTGAATATGGAATCCTATAGGTGGTTCTACAGTTTAGTATTATTATTGGATGCAAGTTGATTTTTAGGTATGCAGTAGCAAATTGCAGGCTGTAACGGGGTTGTTCTATTAATTATTAGGCTATCTGCAAGGAAGCATAAATAAATACTATGGTGCAGTATCCTTAATTAGGTATAATAAAGTGTCAAGTGCATCATTGCATTGTGTTAATTATGTGAGACTTGTTCAAAAACTGCCATGCGCTGTAAATCCTTCAGGTGAGTTAGACCAAGGATGATAAATCAGCCACCTTAGTGGGTAGTTGCAAACTCACCGGACTTTATAAGTAAGTACACATCAAGCAAGCTCAGAATGTCCTTAAGCATTCACGCTATGTTCATAGGGCATTAGCTACTGTTCAGAAGTCCCATAGGTTGTATAGACATAGTTCCACATTCTGTGTAGTTACCCTACATTAAATTATTCCACAATTCCATTAGTTGGAGTACTTTAAGGACTTACATTCACCCTGGTGGTCTATTAGTTGTTTCCCGAGCATGCGGGAGCGCCCGCCATGCCTCTGGGTTTATGTACCGGCGTGCTGATGTCACGCTCAATGGCGCGAAATTCAAATAGTATTTAAGGGGATCTTAGTGTACAGAGCCTTGCCCGTTGTTAGGTTCTATTTGGTAGTTCCTGGGTGTTATTGCTAATTGAATCCAGCCTGATCTACTGGTTTTTGACCCTTGCTTTGCCTGACTACTCTGTTTCTCTCCAATCCTGATCTTGGCCTGTCTGTTAACTCTGATATTCTCCTATCCTGACCTCTGCCCTTCCACTGACTATTCTGCTCTCTCTCCGATCCTGATCTTGGCCTGTTTGACGATTCTAATTTGCTTGTGCTGTTCCGGCCCACCTGTTTCACATGGTGGTATTCTTCAACACAGTATTGTCACGGGTTGGCCTTCGTTAGGCGCCCAGGGGAAGTAGTGGACCAAGGAGGAAGCTTAAGGGGTTCAATAACACAGCAAGGCAAGGATCAGGCAGGAATCAGCAGGTTCAAGCAAAAAGGTGTATTACAGGAACAAAAATAACAAAAGTCCAGGCAAGGCAAAATACAGGAACACAGGAACAAAAGAACAGGAAACAGGAACAAAAGCAATGTCAGGATCAATAACAATACCCAGGAACTATAGCAAACAGGTCCTATAATTGGGCACCATAATGGTGTCCAATACCCCTTTAAATAATTGAAATTCGCGCCAAGATGAGCGCGGTGACGTCATCGCGTCAAGCGTGACGCGATGACGTCACTATCCGGCGCCGCATATCCACGTGGCGGCTATGGGCGCCGCCATTGTGGATATGCTGCCGGAGGAAGAGGACGCGCCGCCCGGAGCTGAAGGTAAGCCTCCGGGCGGCGCGATCCTGACAAGTATCCTTGGTGAGACGATCCTACCCCTGTGCTAGCCAGAACTCTTAGCTTTGCACCTCTCGATAAGTCCAGGTGGCATCTGAGTAAGCTGAGGGCTCCTCCCGAGGCCAAAGGCGGTCACTTAACTGGTGAAGCCGAGCTGAGACCAAGGTGCTTAGCAACTGTTCTGGTATTGGGTGCCGTTCGTGACAAGTACATTCTTAGTATCATACCTGAGGAATGTGCCTCTACATAAGAGCAGGCAGCTGTTAGGTTCACCCTGTGTTTTCAGTAGTATAGCACCACTCGTGTAGGAGGAAGTTTAATTCAGTATAGGCATTCTGGGGAGGCAGTTGCAGTGGCTACTGCCAGCACCAGGAGTTATTGGGAGGTAAATTATATAGGATTTTGCCAAAAGATATAACAAGTCACAAATGTCTTCCATGTCCCAAAAATACCGCGTCAGCGTTAGTGAAAGAGAAAGTTGACTGCAGCTGTTCTAGGTCTCTTAAAGAGATTCTGACATCTGAAATTGAACTCTTTTTTACATCTATTCTAATATTGGCTGTGAAAGCTACTTCTAACTTTGCCATAAGGTATTTGCATGATGCTTTTACATTACCTGTCTGATCCCCCATGTTCCTGTATGAGGGGGCTGCCATATTTGTGCAGCAGGTATTTGTTATCATTACAATATGTAACTAACAGACTGAGATGGGACTGTTAGGTTGGCAAAGTCAGGGTGTCAGAGTGTCAGAGAGAGTCAGGCTTAGAAGTTTCAGCTAACAATTATAAACAAAAACAAAGCTCTCAGCAAAAAATGATCAGCATGACCTATAGGTAACAATGAATGTACATTCATATGTTAAAATTTATTTTTTAGTGTCAGTATCACTTTAAGTCGATATTCTAAGGTTGGCCTAGTCAGAATGTTAACATATGTGACTGTACTGCATTGCATCAGTGGTTAACTCCTGGGAGACTATGCCATGTTGTGTTCTCTCTCCTAAAAGAGGGAATCTGCTGTATTCTTAACACTGTCAGATGGTGGTTGTGTTTCAGGTATATCAAGTCCAGGTGGCTTGATAACGCTCATTCCTTATATATCTTACTTGATACATTGTGGAATACGTGGGTATTTTATTTCTATAAATCTTAAAGTGGACCCGTCACCCAGACACAAAAATCTGTATAATAAAAGTCCTTTTCAAATTAAACATGAAATACAATTTCAAATTTTTATTAAAGCATTCATAGCTGTTTTAAGCTCATTTAAAAATCTCAGCTGTCAATTACATATTGTCTGCCACTCCTCTATGCCTTAGGCATAGAGGCGGGGCAGATAATTACTTTCACTTTCCATTCAGCACTTCTTAGATGTCACTGCTCCCCACACAGTCCCCCAGTTCTCTTAACCAATTAATTGTGTAGCCAGGACATGGGGATAGACATCGGGTCCCCCATTCTGATGCACAAACAAGATTCTGAGATGATGCAAGGCTTGTCTTAATAACAGTGTCCACAAAATGGCTCCTGCCTGCTTGCTATCATTTTGAATTTCCAGAATGAATAAAACAAGATTAAAATAATTTATATAATGTAATTAATGTTCATTTTACTTGACTAAAGTAATAAAATAGGATTTTGAATATTTTTTTGGGGTGACAGGTCCACTTTAAATATGGTTCTTTCCTTACATATCAGGGCCTTGCATGGAGCACAAGGCATTAGCTTTGGCTTTTCAGTTCGGAGATGTTGCTCTGTGTTTAATGTGGCTAAAGCTACCTGGTTCGCCAGATCAAAGTTACCGAATTGGGAATCACTATTTTTGATCAAATAAAAAAAATTTGATCGATAAAAAACATTCGAATCAACGGATTTGAGCGTTCAATCGATCGAATTTCGGTCTTATTTCACCTACTATTCCAATGGTCGAATTTCGAATTTTTTTCAATTCAAAATTTGACCAATGATAAATCTGCCCCTAATTGTTGGGGTCAGATTTTTAAGTTTAGAGGGATACTGTCATGGGAAAACATGTTTTTTTCCAAAACACATCAGTTAATAAAATAATGAAATCTTGATAGTTCCTTCAGGGGTCTGACGAAAGTCAGAAAAAATTACTTAAAAAATTTGAGAAAAGTACCCCATCTGCGACGAACAGTCAAATATCCAGTAATTAATTAATTAGCAATTAATCAAACAGAAAACAGAATAATTTATCACACCCTAGTTGGTAGAACTTTATATAACCTCATGTGGACATCTTCAGTATTCCTTATCATATAGATAACTAATAATAAAGTGCAGTGCAATCAAATTAATTCATAAATAGATAAATAAATCAATTTCTCTGGACCAATTAATTTGATATAAAGTGCTAATTAGTGCATATACCAGTCACTGATATTTTAATTCATTCCAAATTCATAATTTCAGTAGAATTGAGATAAAGTGCAATTAAGAAGATTGATCCTAATCCACAATTAATTATAGAGTGCTACTTGAAGTATATCAGTAAATATAGTGCAATCATAGAATTATTAAATTAATTAAAAAATCGTAATTTCGACAAGAGTCTGTTTAAAGGGATACTGTCATGGGAAAACATGTTTTTTTCAAAACACATCAGTTAATAGTGCTGCTCCAGTAGACTTCTGCACTGAAATCCATTTCTCAAAACAGATTTTTTTATATTCTGTTTTGAAATCTGACATGGTGCTAGCCATTTTGTCAATTGCCTAGCTGCCCCGGTCATGTGACTTGTGCCAGCACTTTAGGAGGGAACTGCTTTCTGGCAGGCTGTTGTTTTTCCTTCTCAATGTAACTGAATAGTACACAGTGGGACATGGGTTTTTAGTACTATTGAGTGCTGTTCTTAGATCTACCAGTCAGCTGTTTTCCTGTGTTAGGGAGCTGTTATCTGGTTACCTTCCCATTGTTCTGTTGGAGGGGAGGGAGGGGTGATATAATTCGAACTTCAAGTGTAATTGAACTTTATCAGAGCACAAGTCACATGACTTGGTGCAGCTGGGGAATTGACAATATGTCTAGCCCCATGTCAGATTTCAAAATGAAATATAAAAAATCTGTTTGCTGTTTTGAGAAATGAATTTCAGCACTATTAACTGATGCATTTTGAAAAAAAAAATTCCTATGACAGTATCCCTTTGAATAAAGTGTGGTGCAAAAAACATAATTTAATAGTACAGAATTTACTAGTGTAAAGAAATCTTACCCTGGTGCTCTAGTGGTGCGGCTGGGACGCCCGCCGCACCACTCTGTTCCTGCTACCGCTGTTCTTCCTAGTGCGCGTGCGGCGCGCACTTCCGCCTTTTAAAGATGCATGCGCGCTGGCGTCTTTACGTCAGCGCGCAATGGCGCCAAATTCAAAAATTAAAGGGTTATTTAAAGGGTTTTTTTGAAACTGTTTGTTGCCCGTGATAGGATTTTGCTCCTGGTGCCTAACCCTGTGCTGTAAAGCTTCTTGTATTCCTGTTTCCTGTGTTTGACCCTGCCTTGCTTTCTGACTATCCCGATTATCTGTATCCTGGCCCGAGCCTGATATTTGACTACCGATTTTGCCTCATCCGTACCTAATTGATTACCCGGTTTTGACCCTTTGCCTGACTGACTACGTTTACTATCTGCCTGCCTCGACCCAGCCTGTCTTCGATTACGATTTTGTCTCACGCCTCTGTACTTCGACCTTCTGCCCAAAGACTTTTTGCTTACAGTTGTGCCCCTTTGCCTGCTCAGAACCTTTTATCTTGCACCTCTCGTTTTAAGACCTGGCGGCATCCAATTAGCCAAGGGCTCCTCCCGAGGTGAAAGGCGGCTGTTATAGGCAGAAGCACGAGCCGAGACCAGGGTGCTTGTCACTGGTTCTGAGTTTAGGGTGCCGACCGTTACAACTAGATAAACAATATTTAATTAAAGGGGTTGTTCACCTTTGAGATAACTTTTAGTATGATGTAGCGAGGGATATTCTGAGACAATTTGCAATTGGTTTTCATTTTTTATTATTTGTGGTTTTTTAGATATTTAGCTTTTTATTCAGAGAGGGTTCAAAAAGAAAAAAATAATGTTTGACCAGGAGTCACGAAGATTGCTAAAACCTAATGCTACAATCACATCAATAGTTAGGGAGAAACCAGAAAAAATAGATGGTAGAGTTGTCCCAAAAATTTACTTCCTGATGTATTTCTGAACCTGGGACACCACAAAGCTGGAGGCAGGACAGTGTAACCGGGACTGTGGCCTAGCTATTTAACTTGCCCTGTTCTCAATAAGAGACTATGCTACACCTAAAAAGCCACAAACCCATGACCTATTGGAAAAGAAGGAAGAAGTTGAGATATACATGATTGCAGCAAGAAAGGTTTGCCCCAACCCATAAGTATCAGACCAAAATAAAAGTTATAAAGTTGAAGATTTTTAAAACCATAGGTAAAAGCAATTGTTAATGAATTCAGTAATTCTGTGATTGTACTATATTTACTGATATAGTTCAAGTAGCACTCTATGATTAATTGTGGATTAGGATCAATCTTCTTAATTGCACTTTATCTTGATTCTACTGAAATTATGAATTTATAATTAATTAAAATATCAGTGACTGTCTGATAACAATCTATCTGGTATATACTAATTAGCACTTTATATTGATTTAATTGGTCCAGAGAAATTGATTGGTCCTGATTAATTTATCTATTTATGAATTAATTTGGTTGCATTGCACTTCATTATTAGTTATCTATTTGATAAGGAATCCTGAAGATGTACAAGTGATGTTATATAGTTCTACCAACTAGGGTGTGATAAATGATTCTGTTTTCTGTTTGATTAGTTATTAATCAATTAATGACATAATTTTGAAATCTGACATGGGGCTAGACATATTGTCAGTTTCCCTTCTGCCCCCAGTCATGTGACTTGTTCTCTGTGCTAAACTTCAGTCACTGTTTACTGCTATACTGCAGGTTGGTGTAATATCAACCCCCCCCTTCACTGCCCCCCCAGCAGCCCATCAGCAGAACAATGGGAAGGTAACCAGATAACAGCTCCCTAACACAAGATAACTGGTAGCTGCCTGGTAGATCTAAGAACAGCACTCAATAGTAAAAACACATGTCCCACTCTGACTCCTTCAGTTACACTGAGAAGGAAAAACAACAGCCTGCCAGAAAGCAGTTCCATCCTAAAGTGCTGGCACAAGTCACATAACCAGGGGCAGCTGGGAAATCGACTAAATGTCACGCCCCATGTCATATTTAAAAATTATATATAAAAACTCCTAAAGTGCAGGCATAAGTCACATGACTAGTGGCAGCTGGGAAACTGACAATATGTCTAGATTTCAGATTTCAGATTTCAGATTGTCAGATTTCAAAATTGAATATAAAAAATCTATTTGCTCTTTTGAGAATTGGATTTCAGTGCAGAAGTCTTCTGGAGCACTGAGGCATTTTGAAAAAAAAAAAACCATGTTTTCCCATTACAGTATCCCTTTAATCACCAAACTGATAAACAAACAGTTAAATAAACTGTCTTAGTATGTCATTGTCTCATTCACAGTACAGTCACTGACAGTTAATTTTAATATCCCCTTTCACTACAGGTACTTAGGCTGATAAACATGCACAGGGTAATTTCTCTATTTTGCGGAATAGCATCAGGTCTCTCCTGCTGTGCTTGTAGTAGGATGGATTTGGCTAGCTAATAGGACTCACCTTGAGACCCAAGCTAATATTCTGTGCAACAGTGCTTATCACTTCTATCAGACACCTTCATGGGAGCCTGAGTTGCTTCCTGAAGATAAAGGTAATTCTGCCTGTGATCACAGAAGCTGAGAGAGACTGCAAATCAGAGCTTAGGACAAACTGCCTGGACAATTCCCAGTGCAACAACAGATGTGAGGAATAGTGGAAAAAGGTACAGTGAATTGCTTTAAAAAAATAAAAAAAAAGACCCGGAGGGAAGACTATGACAAGGACTTGCTAACGGTGTGAGGGCATACACAGGTCACCCACAAACACATCTCCGCAGTCGGGACTCTCAGCTGTGGGAAACTCACACATTCCTAATGTTTCAACTGTTAGATCTCTCTATCACTTTGAACCGTTAGAGCCTTTTGTCACTACTTTCATTGATGATTCTTTTAGAATTGTGTGGTTTGGGGAGGCTGGGGAGAGATGGCAATGCTACGTTCTGTTACAGACCATAGGCATGTTATTGTCTTGTTATTTAACCATTTGATTGCACAAGTTGAAGGAAATGAATCAGTGATTCAGTGCATCTATTTAGCTTAGGTTGCTGCCAGAGGAAATTATAGCTTAGGGAAGGGAATTGATCTAGGTTGTGAAAGCAATAATATAGTTGTGAAAAACAATAAGTTTAGTTTAGCTGACATGAATCATGAATTTCTTTAAAGCAATTTAGAACCTTCACCTCTTCCCCAACCGGTGGGCCAGATCTGATATGCTGAATTTGTAAGTGCACTGCAGGGTGCACAATGCATTTTTCCTAAAGGGTTATGTTAGCATGTACATGTAGCAATGTACATGTAGCTATACACAATTCAACATACGTAATATTTATTGGAGGGTTAGTAATGGCTGGCTGGAAACCACATTTTCACAAATTTCCACAAAGTTCAATGTACAATGTACAGTAGACAAGGTACAGTTCTCAGTACTAACACCTTAAAGGGATCCTGTCATGGCAAAAAACATTTTTTTTCCCAAAATGTATCAGTTAATAGTGCTGTTCCAGAAGAATTCTGAATTGAAATCCATTTCTCCAAAAGAGCAGACAGATTTTTTTATATTACATTTTGAAATCTGACATGGGGCTAGACATATTGTCAATTTCCCAGCTGCCCCAAGTCATGTGACTTGTGCTCTGATAAACTTCAATCACTCTTTACTGCTGTACTGCAAATTGGAATATCACCCCCTCCCTTTCCCCCACCCAGCAGCCTAACAAAAGAACAATGAGAAGGTAACCAGATAACAACTCCCTAACACAAGATAACAGCTGCCTGGTAGATCTAAGAACAGCACTCAGTAGTAAAACACATGTCCCACTGCGTACTATTCAGTTACATTGAGAAGGAAAACCAACAGCCTACCAGAAAGCACTTCCCTCCTAAAGTGCTGGCACAAGTCACATGACCAGGGCAGCTGGGAAATTGACAAAATGGCTAGCACCATGTCAGATTTCAAAGCTGAATATAAAAAAATATGTTTGCTCTTTAACAGTGTCCTCTCATCAGTTTTTGCCAGCAAAATTCACTAGCACTCAGGCACTGAAACCCCAGCATTGGAAAGTTCGATCAAGTGATCCGCTTCAGTTAGATAAATGCCAGTGGAATTAAAGTTAAAAGTTTATTAGAAAATAGCTAATTTTTAGCTAAGCTAAGCAAATCCTTCTCTTAAATTTTTCTTATGTATCCTTTGATCCCCAAAGCTTATTTGCTTCATTCAACCCCCTCCTCTACCTTTCAGTGTCTCCATCCAGAAGTCACTGCTTAAGACAAAACAGAAAGTGTTAAGACTCAGCTATTCAAAAATGAAATCACATTAAATATGTGTTGCAGTACTAATATATCCAGCATTTACCACTTTATTCCTACAACATTAGGTGAAATTTAGTGATGGGCGAATTTATTCGCCAGGGGCGAATTCGCGGCGAATTCCCGCGATTCGCTGCTGGCGAAACTGGGAAAAAAATTTGCAAAAAAAAAATTTGCCGCGCAAAATCGAGTTGCGCGTCGAAAATGACGCGACGCGTTGGAAACGACGCGACGCGCGTCAAAAACGACGCGACGCGCGTCAAAAACGACGCGCGACTCGTTTCGCGAATCGGCGAAAAATTCGCGAATTTCTCTGGAAATTCGCGAATTTTTCGGCGAAGCGAAACGCGCCCGTTTCGCCCATCACTAGTGAAATTCGCAATCTTCAGTCTAAGCCGAAAACTTGTTTACTTGGCCGCATATCATCACACCACCACACCCTCCTTGTGTTGATACGAAAGAAGATTATTAAGGAATGGTGTACCAAACTCCTTTGTGAATCTACTTTCTCACTTTATTATCATCTTCAGGGTTAGATTTACATAGTGGGTGCATTTAAGCCTGGTGCTGCTCGTTGCCCCAATCCCCTCCCCCTCATTTGTGTGCACAAAAATTTTTTCATCATCAGGTCCAGATGGTGTGTGCAGGAAATTAAAAAAATTATCATATTTCCTGAGTGTCCCCAGTGCTTCAGAACAAATGCAGATGCAGCTTGGTGCCATGTTGCTCCTAAAAACTTGCCGGACGCAGGAATTCGTGATCTTCCCACAAAATCTGTGCCTGATGATCTTCTTTTACTCAGCTCATTCAAGAAGAAGTGAATCTCACTCTCAAAAAAGCTAACCTAGCTCTGCTTCTAAGTAATATCCAGTTTCTCTATTTGCTTTTGCCTCCAAAATGCTGAAAAGGCTTTTGCTATAACCTGATCCAGGATTTAAAGGAATTGTTCAGTATAAAAATTAAAACTAGGTAAATAGATAGGCAGGGCAAAATAACAAATGTTTTTAATATAGTAAGTTAGCCAAAAATGTAATGTATTAAGGCTGGAGTTCCTCAATGTCTAATATAGCCAGAATGCAACTTCCTGCTTTTTCAGCTCTCTTGGACCGGTTCCCCTAGTGACCAGGCAGTAACCATTCAGTGACTTGAGGAAGGGCCACAAGGGCCATAACTGTTGCTTTTGAACCTGAGCTAAATGCTGAGGATCAATTGCAAACTCACTGAACAGTTATGTCCCATGTGGCCCCCCTTCAAGTCGCTGACTAATTCAAAGTTAAAGAGCTGAAAAGCAGGAAGTTGGATTCTGGCTATTATATTAGACATCCAGTCACTCTAGCCTTTATAGTTAGCATTTTTCCCTGAATAACTACATTGGAAACATTTTTTATTTTGCACAGCCTATCTATTTATCCAGTTTTAATTTTTACACTGAACTATTCCTTTAAGCTCCAGCCTTATACTTGACCTTGCAAATTCTGGTTTCAGCAACTGCCCTCACCAATACGAATGGTCTTTTCTTAGCAAAATCTAAGCCGCCCCTCAATATTTATCCTTTAAAATCTTTTTACAGTCTTCAAATAGTTGATGACACATTTATCCTATATATTTTGTACTGTACTGTAAGTTGTGACACTGCTCACTCATGGTCTAAATAATATCTTTTTCATTTGTTTCTTTAATAGTTGTTTGTTTGTTCTTAATAAATTTCTCTCCATTTGCATTTGTCAAATCTCTAACTAGGTCCTATGCCCTTCTTATTCTACTTTGCATCTTTATGATTTTTTTTTATATAATTCATGCAGTCTTTATGCAGATATTCCAGTCTACTACTCCAGAAATCTCACATTTTGCCACATATTACCTTTCTCTTATCTCATTTTGGATGTTGCAATGCTACCTTAAGGAGGCCTTAGACGCACAGATAATATCATACGAAACAAATTTTCGGACGATATTCTGTGCGTGTATGGTGGGAAATATCATCAGAAGATTAAGATATCGGCTGGTTGATCTGGCTGGATGGGAAATTTTGATTGGATGCCTTTGAAAGCACCCTTAACATCGCCCATTGTTAGTGCTGAATCGTCAGATACAAGTAGAATTCTATTGTTTCTACCTGTATATTTGACGATTCAGCTCTACACTTGTGTGTGGAAACAAAAGATCTTTCTTGGAAAGATCTTTTCTGAGAAAGATCGTAATTTTTATGGCTATGGCCAGTGGTGTAACAACCTGGGGTGCAGAGGGTGCAATTGCACCGGGGCCCCCACCCCCTTGGGGCCCATTAGAGCCACAAAAATGGTTATGGCAGGTGGTTATCTAGGGTTAGATTTTACAGCAAACATGCCATCAACACTCCAGCATGTGATTTATAGAGGTAAGGGCCCTACAGGGGGGTAGTTACGCCACTGTCTATGGCCAGCTTAAAGCTCAACTCATCCAAAACAGTATGTAATGTATTTCTGCCATCATCTTCACCAGTTTTCACTTACAGTTAACAATGTCATCTTTCATTCCATCACATAGGTTAACTGCCTAGAAGTCATTTTTCACTCTAATCTCTCTTTTACAGCCCACATACAAACACTTGCCATTTCGTACTACGTTTATCAACACTACATTGCTTGAACCCATACCGTCCTTAGCAGTAGCCCAAACATTTATCCAATTATAATTTTTAGCACAGACTAGTACTGCTACTAATACTACTACAATATTAATCAACAAGAATTCAAGGTACTAATCATCACATCCACCCATTCTGGACTGGGCAATTTCTTTCAAGCAAGAGCACTTTTTATACAGTATACTTTACTGTAAAGTATGAGGTTACTAGTGATGAACGAATCCATCCACTGACCTCTCTATTACTGTATATACATGTGCTGTTTTCCCTGCTTTCTTTATGATATCCTTACGTGTGGCTTCTCTGGATCTTTATTCGTAGAGAATTGAAAACAAGCTTTGCAGACCAATTTAGTATTTTGTTTCTGAATTGTAAGCGGGATTATGACATTCTAAATCTAGAGGGAATTTTAAAAAAAACGTGTCATTTGTATGGGGTCACTGGCCTGCCCAGCCACTGAGATAAAACAGCACTTAATTGTCAATGAATTGCCTCATAAATTGGATGATTGTTAAATTATACCATATCCAAATGGCCATGTATCATGCCTGGCTAGCTTCAAGTAATGTATAAGGTTACATTTCCCTTTGACTGAGGGCATGAATAAGTACTAACATTTAATTTTAAAGAGGCAGGGAATTAGACTAAACATTTTTATAAAAAAAAACTAAGTGCCATGCACCACCTGGCAATCAGGTGGTCTTGGTTAATTTATTGATCAGTTGTCAATTGCAGCTGGTAGATATGCTGACTGAGTATTTAACTTATGGTCCCTAATGTAGTAATTCAACTTATACCAGATGGGGATCCAAGACACATAAAATTATACATAACAGTAAATAAATTTATATTGATGCATTATCTTTCGTCTCACAATAGGAGCTTCATAAAATCAATCATTGCCAATGATTCCCAGGTGTAGGATTAGAAGCAGATGTCATGCAATGAGACCTCGCTGAGACTCTATAGGGTATACTTTGGACAAACAAGTATGAAACACTTATAAACAGTATGTTTTCAATTTTCACCTAGATAGCTCATTTTTCATTACAGAGGCAGAATCAAAATGTTATTAAAATGTGGACTGGTATGGCATATAGAGAAACGTGTTTCCTTACTCTTTCTTACTCTAGCACTTGGCTTATGGCTTATTTAGAATTGTATTAATTAGAAACATATAAGTGAATTATTGCACTACTTGTCTATAACCTATTGCAATTAAATTGTTAGGTGTTCAACAAAAAATTTTGCTTCATACCAACATTTACTTACATTACAATATACTAGGCACCACAGCAAAATAATGTATAGCTTCTACCAAGCTTTGGGTATATTTAATGAATGTCTGTTGGTGCCTGGCTAGCCCCCAGCAGTCTGCTTCTGTTGTTATGCACATGGGTATATAGTTGTTGAACATGATGGCTTATGGAAGACTTGAGGATAAGTAGGTAAGGGGAAACAATTTTGGACATTTTTGCAGATTTTTTCTTTGCCAAAAAAGGCAAAAAATATTTAAACTCCAGAATTTGGCCCAAATATCTGTGCTGCTTAGCAGCAGACTCTGTTACAGTGGAATGTGGAAAGTACATTTTGTTTAACACATTTTATTCCATTTTTATTTTAAAATTTGTACACTTCCAACCTCCAGAAAAATTGCAACCTCAGGCTACCTGGACTAGTATTCTACTCCTGTCTCAGCAATCAACATTAATGTTTTATGAGGAGGCACACAGGTACACACACACCAAGGGCTCACATGGGCAGTGGACTAATACATGGGGCCCTCTGTAGTTGCAGGAGCCGGTTAATTAAGAAGTATGCGGCTGCCTGATTTCTGATAGTGGGCCTGGTTTTGGGCTGACAGGCAACACCATTACTGACTTTAGTGACTTGTGTCTATGGATTATGTGATCACATAATTTAACCTCCCATTAAGTAGTGCAGTGATCCCCAACCAGTAGCTCATGAGCAACTTGTTGCTCTCCAACCCCTTGGATGTTGCTCCCAGTGACTTCAAAGTTGGTGCTTATTTTTAAATTCCAGGCTTGGAGGCAAGTTCTGCTTGTATAAAAACCAGGTGCACTACCAAAAAGAGCCTTAATGTAGGTCCACATAAGGTCTACCATTTGGTCAATCAGACCACTTATTTGGCACCACAAGAACATTTTTCATGCTTGTGTTGCTCCCCAACTCCTTGTACTTCTGAATGTTGCTCACAGTTTCACAAGGTTGGGGATCCCTGAAGTAGTGGCTCCTTCATCACATTCAGCACATCCAAGTGGACAAGGATCACATCCAACAAATCGATTTGAGTCCGTCTCTGAATTAATACAACGGTTATTGAGACTAAAGAGCTTAATAGAAAAAAGAAAATAGCTCCACTAATATTTTAAATTGTTCCTTTTATAAAAACTGCACAGTAAGTAAACTTTCCAATTCTGAATAAAAACGAAACAGAAGTAGGTAAAAAAGGGAATTTGTCCATCTTATTATCCCTTTAAGGGTGGTGTGAAATATAACAGCTGGTACTGCAGAATTATGAAGGAAACATAAGGTTTTCCAGGAGAAGACTGAATCTTGCAGTTTAGATGTACAGAAAAATATGATGGCACACAGTGTAGCCAGAAGGCAGTGTATGTGATTGTGAGAAATCATGCCAGCTGTTACTGCTATTATTGTATGGATGTGCACCTTATTCAAGTGGGACAAGTCTTTAATACACAAGGGGAAAATACTAGGAGCCAAAAGTGAGTTATTCTAAAAAGATCAAGTAAATTAGAATTTTATAGATGGGGAAAACGTTGGCATATCATTATGTGCCCAGCTCGGAATTATTGCTGTCTGCCGAAGGAGCATATCTTGGAGGGCAATTTATCTCAAGCTCCGTTCTCGTCTCGTAACAATAAAAAGCAATTTCACCAAGAATGACACAATTGGTGACGGTGGAAACATTTCAGTAATTGCTATTGATGACTGGCAGTGAAGAAGGTTTAATTTAACCACATGAATGTGGGAGGGAGGTGCAAAGCATTGTGACTGGCAGGGCATTGTGTTTACTTAAAGCATGACAAGTGACAGTGAGTATCATATGCATAGACAATAAGGAAAGTATCAAATAATGCTGCTGCTTTACTGAATTAAAAAGGTTGTTTTACAAGTACGCTAAAGGATGCATCTGAGTCAATGTGCCGGAAATACCAAACCTGAAATACAGTGCATCTGGTCTGGGTTTCGTAAAGCAATATATATTACATAAGGTGCATTTAAATGAAAGACTAACACCCCTCAATGCAGCTGCCAAAAAGCAGTCAATTCGCTTTCCACCTACACTAGGTTGCTGAGAAAGGGAAGAATTGAACTTTACAGAAGCAAGAATCTAAATCTTAACTTCTACATTATTCCCAAATGTACATGCATGAGCCATAGTTACTGATTAAGAATAATTGTAATGCCAAAAAAAGATAAAATGATTTCATTCCCCTTTTCATTTTTAGTTACGAAAATGATTGCATGTGCAAATGTCTCACAGGCAATGTGAAATGAGAAAAGGAAGAGAAGAAATGGAGAACAAAGGGAAGAATTAACAAGGAAGAGAAAGGAATAATGGAGAGAAAAACAGAATGATGGTTTATGTAGAAGGGTAGAGATGGCAACATTGTAAATGATAAGACAAGACAAAAGTAAAATGAGGGCAATAGTAAGAGTATGATACATGACACAATACATAAATCAAAGTAAACCACTTAACACAATAGTCAAGAAAAAAAACAAAAATAATAGACTAACTGGTTGTCTGCTGCAGACTGTAGAATCTACATCATTGAATTTTGAGTACCTTTCTGCCAGTACCATAAATGCAGCAGTACTCAGAAGGTAGAAAATAATCCTTCAGCACTAAATACATAAACCACATAGTTCTGGAGAAGAACAGGGCAGATTGCATTAAAGACTTTTTTAAATAAAATATTTTCTTTGGTTCCTAGATGAAGGTAGGCCATTGTGTCCATCAAGCATTGGGGACATGAGAGATAGCAACAGAGAACTCGGGTAGAAACCTTAAAATATTATGAACATTAAAGTGTTTATTAACTGGTATATTTACAGACAATGATTGTGGATGAAACATGTATATTCTATATTGGGTCACAGATGAATTTTGCATTGTCTTAGTGCAGTAATCCCCCAATCACTGTCTCATGAGCAACACGTTGCTCACCAACTTCTTGGATGTTACTCCAAGTGGCCTCAAAGACGGTGCTTATTTTTTAATTACTGGCTTGGAGGCAAGTTTTGGTTTGCATAAAAACCAGGTGTACTGCCAGAGAGCGCCTCTGGTAGTCTGACAGTCTATACAGAGGCTACCAAATAGCTAAACACAGTCCCTATTTTGCACCCCCATGAAATTTGGCATACGTGTGTCACTCCCTAACCCTTTATTGATTCCTTTATCCATTTAAATGTGGCTCAGGGGTAGAAAAGGTTGGGAGATCCCCATCTTAGTGCTTAAAGTAGAAGTTTGACTGACGTTTTGAAAAACAATATAGAAACACAGATCAAATGAGGGCACTCAAAAAACATAATAAAACATTTTTTTTTAAAGATATTAAGTTAGTGAGGTGTAAATAACCTAAGGGTACCCCCACATCAAGTAACCCAAAACTTAATATAGCATATAATGGGTTTGCACACTCTAAATAATATACAGACAAAAGTTGGTATAAAGTGAAATTATTTCATATACATTTATAGCAATAAAATGTACATCAGATAAACCAATTTCTTTTCCAAGACAATCTATACACAAATATATGTATTCCAAAAACTTTGTAAATTCAAGGCAAAAAAAGAGACAAACCACAAGGATACACTTTGCCAAAAATGAGAACACCCTAACGTTTCTGCACTAAAGCATTTGTCAAGGGAGATTCTGATGTGTGGTCAAACCATTTATGGTATAAATACCCCATTCAATAAGGACCAGGAATAATCGTGTTAGTGCGCTTTCTACATGCATTCGTGATGTCAGGTCCGCCTACGTCACTTCCATGGATATCGATCCAAAGTCATGAAGTGAGTTGGTGGTACAGTATGGGGCAAATTTATCATTATTCCCTAATTCAAGGGCCGAAATTCGATAAGCATTCGACTATCGAATGCTTATCGAATAGTTTTAGGCTATTTTTACATTGCTATTCGATTCCTCGTAAAATTGTACAATCGAATACCGATCGTTCGATTTCATGAAAAAATTGTAAAATTTCCTTCGAGCTCCCAAAAAATGTGTACGATTCGAACGATCGAGGCATTCTATCGTACCAATGGTATTTGAGCAGGTGATAGAAAAAAAACCCTATGGGGGATTTCTATAGGCTTCTATTGCAATTCGGTAGGTTCAATTGGCGAAGTAGGCAGTCGAATAAAATTTTAAAGTTAAAGTACTTCGATCATCGAATGTTCGAATTATCAAATATCCGATCATTCGATCTATTCGATCTATGCTTGAATTTTGCGTATTCGATCATCGAAGTGGCCAAATTTGCATATTCAAATGTCCGATAAAATCCTACGATCAAATTATTCACTTGAATTTTGTAACTCTGCCCCTAAGTGTATGTTTGTCATTTGTAGTGATGGGCGAGTCTCCCGCGATTCGCCGAAAAATCGGCGAAAAATTCACGAAACGAGTCGCGGGATGCTTTTGACGTGCGTCGCGTCTTTTACGACGCGTCGCGTCAATTTCGGCGCGTCACGTCGTTTCCGTCAAAAACGACGCGCGACTCGTTTTTCCGGCTAAATTTCGCTTGGCAAAATTTCGGTGGTGATTCGCGAATTTATTTGCCAGCGGCGAATCGCGCGAATTCGGCCCTGGCGAATAAATTCACCCATCACTAGTCATTTGTGTATAGATTGTCTTGGATAAGATATTGGTTTATCTGATGTACCTTTTATTGCTATAAATTTATGTAAAAGAATTTCCCTTTACCATCTTTTGTGTGTATATTACTTAGAGTCTGCAAACCCATTATATGCTGTTTTGAAAAAAAAAAACATGCACTTGGGGCATTTTTGTTTTGATCAAGAAAACTCCCACTTCTTCCCCCAGGATGCTTTTTACAGTTGATGATTGGTGATGTTGCTGTGCCATAATCACCTAGATAATAATGGTACTCCCTATTTATGTCAACAGAAAGTGCTCCATGCATGTGTCTATGGCTGTGGCTACTAAGAATAGCAGTCCGACTTTGAACCTTTTACAAATGTTCTTGGTACTCATGGTTGTTAAAAACAGGAAGGCATTCAGATGATGTCCCCAATACATAAAGGGTTTATTTACTAAGATCTGAATTTTATAAAAAAAAACCTCCCATGTCCATTAATTATTTATTAATAAAAATTTTTTATCTAACCGGATCACAGAAAAATTAAAAAAAATTGATTTTTCCGGCTGTTTTCCAAATTGCTCAGTTTTTTTTTTGCTTTTTCCTAAATCGCTTGAATGTTTCAAATTTTTGCCGAAAAACCCAGAAAAAGTCAGATTTTCAGGTTAAACCCAGTGCAGACAACGAAAACTTTATAAATATGCAACTAATCATCTATGTATGGATCCATATGAGAAGCCATTTTAATGACCTGAATAAAAATATGTTTCATGTTTGGAAAAACAAGCCGATTAAACAAGCTTCACTAGGAATGCAGATTGTAAAGCCCTACAAATTCCCATCATGGTTGTCAGAGAAATAATGAGATAAGTGCATGAATTGAGCAATAAGTATGAATTTGCTTTATGCTGTTTGCTTGTAATTTTTGTTTTAGCTTTAAATTTGGTCTTTCATCCTGAAACAAGTTTATATTTGAGGCACACTATCAGTATTCTGAGTGCTCGTTGTTTATTTTGCTCTTACCCTAGATGAAACATGAAACATGACTAGCTAGAAGAATGAGCAAAGCAATGATATATCTTATCCAAAAATAATTGGATTGTTGTGTGAATAGACACTTAAATAGACAACTTCATGTGTTTATTCCAAACCTGTATCACCTTTTTAGCATACACAAAAAGTGCATGCATACAGTATATTAAAAACAAAAACCTTATGAGGGGAGCAGTGGAGTAGTAAGCAGTAATCCTTTCATCTGCAGTATTCTATTATGGACTCTTCATAAATTCTTTGGAGGCAATCTGCTCCACGTGTTTGCAGGTTATTTACTTAAAGAACTAGTTTAAATGCATGATGTGTTGTAGACTCTCTCTTTAAGACCAACAGCTTTGCACATGGTCAGTTTTTATTCGTATAGCAAAGATTTGGACCTATCTCGACCTGCCACCTATACAAGTGAATATCATTTGTAGCTTAATATTTTTATATGTTTTTATTCTTAATTAATTGGTGCCAATGGAAGTTTAAAGGACCAGTAACATCAAGAAATGTATTTGTTTTAAAGTAATAAAAATATAACACAGTGTTGCCCTGCACTAGTAAAACTGCTTCAGAAACACTACTATAGTTATAGTTAAATATAGCTATATAAAAAAGCTGCTCTGTAGCCATGGGGCAGATATTAAAAGGAGAAAAAGCTCAAGTTACTCAGCAGATAAGCTCTGAAGAATATAATGTTATCTGTTATCCATTATTTAACCTGTGCCATGTAGCCTTTTTTAAATGTCCACCATTGCTACTCAGCAGCTTGTTTATATGAACTATAGTAGTGTTTCTGAAGCAAACACATCAGTTTCACCAGTGCAGGGCAACACCACATGATATTTTCATCACTTTAAAACACTTTCATTTTTTTGGTGTTACTGTTCCTTTAATTGCTTTGCTACTGAGCCACTAGTTCTTTATAGTCACTCTTACCTTCCTGAATCAAAGTGTATGCTTCCTGCAGTGTTTTCAGTAGAGAAATGATACCTGAGAAATATTCAGTTCCAGTATGTCTGACAAGAGTGATGAACCAGCTCATCTTGCTAGTTTAAAATGAACTTGTATCAGAGACAGACTTTTCACTATGAAAATAAAAAAAATACACACACACAGGAAAAAAGGAAACAAAAATGAAATTCAGAAATGAGAATCTCATCTCTGACCAGCTGCTGTGAACACATTGTAGATAATTTTGATCATCAAAGCATGATAAAAATGGTTGATGTTTTTAGTCAACAGCTTGTAATTGAAATCGCAGAGGAATGTTGTATGCATGTGGCCCCCACCTCCTACCCTTTCATTCATTTCTTTTTATTTCTGTGCTAGACTTGGTGGGTATAGTGGTGATTTTGTAACTTTCAGCTTACACAGATGAAGGAACATCTTCTCCCATTGGTGCAGTAAACTATACTAAGAAAAGTGGCAAACAGGAGTAATTATTTTCCAAACAAGTTTATTGGACAGCCTTTGGGGCACGTTTATCAATTGTCTATTTTGGGAAGGCAAGAGCATTGTGATATTTTTTCGATTTAGCAAAGCTTCCTTGACTTTCGGAAAAGTATGATAAGTATTTAAAGCACTGGACAGTTTTATCAAACAAGCTTCATCTGTCCATTCTTTAGAATACATTCTGTTGGAATTCTGTGGAGTGGTAAGGCTCTGCAGCAGTTAAGTGATCTAACACTAATGAACTTCATTAATCCCACTGCGACTACAGAGATAATAAAGTATCTGCCACCTCCCTTTTGCTCTAACCCCCCCCATACAATACCCTCTAGCCCCAATGGGTTGTCCCTAGTGATGGGCGAATCTCCCGCGATTCGCTTCGCCGAGAAATTCGCGAATTGGCGAAAAATTTGCGAAACGAGTCGCGGGACGCTTTTGACGCGTGTCGCGTCGTTTCCGACGCGTCGTTTCCGGCGAGCGTCGCGTCGTTTTTGACGGGTCAGAAACGACGCGCGACTCGCTTGGCTAAATTTCGCTGGTGATTCGCGAATTTATTCGCCAGCTGCAAATCGCGGGAATTCGCCACAAATTCGACCCTGGCGAATAAATTCGCCCATCACTAGTTGTCCCAAATGATTTCTCTTGATACAGTATAGCAGATTGCTTCATCTCCTAAAATAGATCTTGTGGGTTCAGTTTTCCAAAGCAGTTTATATGATTTTCAGACATTTGAAACAGAGTAGCACCTAGGAAGTCTTACAAAATGAAACTATAAGGGATGTCCCAATAAATGGCTAGTTACAGCTAGTGTTCTGTCTATGCTTATTTATATAAGCCACTTGTTTAGAATCCTGGTTGTCCTTTAGGAAATGTGTAGCCACATCTCCTAGTTCTTACATTGTTAGATTTCGCCTGTATTGATGCCAACTTGCAAACAAATGGAAGGCAACACTTAGACATGGAATACATTATGCAGTGGTGATTTTCATCAGGGTCATGCTGAGGCTGTTCCTAGGAGATGTCTTTTGTGTAACAATATAAAAAACATGAGCTTAACACATACGTAAAAGCCTAGAGCACTTTTACACCTAAAGGTGTAAGGCAAATGATATATTCACATTTGTATCCAGGTTATCTTTGTTGTAATGGCAAGGAAGACACTTATCATCACTTTTTCTTGGTGATAATTGCTTTTATTTCTACCTTGACTTGCCAGGTATAGAAATGCCACTGCGACCAAAAGTCAGTCAAAATATAGGCTTCGCTGTTTATAATAATGCAGATTTTCATCTTGTCTATACATGTTAATATTATTTTGTATTTAAATCAATAATGTTGCTGGTGCATGGTGAGGAAAAGTATACATGACAGAGGGAGAAAATTAAAAAGCGGCATGTTTCAAAATTAAAACTCTAAAAAAAAAAAAAGCCAACTGAATTCAATGCATTCTGCCTTAAAAAAAGCAGCCAAAATATGCCCATTGACTTAAATGTATTTTGCATAAAAATAAAAAACTATGAAACATGACTACAATGTATTTGCCAATTTTTGTTGATTTTTTTCCAATTTCCCATTTTTTTGCCAAAGTGTAATGGGACAGATTTGTTCTTGACAGATTATTTCACCCCTCTGTGACATCTGATATCTTTTTATTATTAAAACATATATTGTACTATACTGTACCTTCTACTGTAAAATTCAGGACCAGAGGTTACAAGACTAAAGGAAGAGTGGGGTTTATATAGATCATTTGACTCTGAGTTCTGTTGTATTTTACAGTAGGGAGTCCAATATTTCTTATGATGCATATGTTTCAATGAATTATGTAACTCAAGTGACATCATTAAACACGTTAGAATTATATATTTTTACAGGCTAGATATGAAAACTGCTACTGCACATGAAATGCTGCTTATGAGTCAACACCTGCATCAAAGAAGGGCCTGATAAAAAAGATTTTTATTATTAAACGGACAGTATACTCTGCTGTTAACAACAGAGCTGTAATATTGTGATGAACAGACTTTTATCCTGCTGTTTTATACAGTCCTATCCCAGCTTCATGTTTACTTACAAGCAACTGTCAGAGCATAGAATTTAGCATATGGTTTTCTAAATAAGTGATGGTCCTGTAGTCTGGATGACCATACTTTAGGTCTATCAAAATATCATTTAAACCCACATTTGTTTTGCCTCCAGTGTGGATGAACTTTATCTTAGTTACAATCAAGTCTATATAATGGACTTCTCCTGAAAGCTTGATACAGATTGAGCTGGTGGAAGGATGTGGTTATGTATACATAGCTCATAATCTCAATTCAAACCAATTGTCCTGAATAAGGTAAAAAGGAAACTATGATCCATTAGCATTTTATAATAGTACTTTTATGATTAAAGTAAGAGGCAGAAAACATTTGAAACACAATAACCAAATCCAGGATGAAGTCACATTTAGAATTTTATGTCTATGAAGATTCTCATGCATCCAGGTCTAGTAATAAGTCAAATCAACAGGACTTGCTGTATTTTTTTTTTCTTGAAGGTGTTTTGCTAGTCATCCAACTCGTTTCAGAATTAATTCTCAATTCTAAATTGAGAAAGCCAGACAGATGTCTGGCAAAACTTCTTCATAAAAACTAAATACAAATCCAGTTGATTTGACTCATTACTATAGATCATTATAATTTTACAGTTTGAAACAAAAGTAATTTTTTTCCCTGCGCCATGCATGCATCATAGTAACTCAAAAATGATTGGGACTTCCTTTAGATCAGGTGACCAGCATGGCAGTATTCTTTCTTCTATCAATCCGAAAAGCCCAGCACAACTTTCCGACCCTCAAACTTGCTTGGGAAGCAGTTAAATAAGCACTGTAACAATAAACATATCTGTTACAAGAATTTCCGCTCCAATAATCCTGCACAAAACGTCTGGAGAGTAATTGCTACAAGTTACCTTTTCCCTCATGATTCTGCACCCCCTCCGAGGTTTTGCTTATTTATTTATTTATTTTGACAATGTGTGTGACCGCTCTTCCATGTAACAATTTAATGTCCCCGTTCAGGATCCCTGACCTCTGTGTCCTTTCAAATTTTTTGAACCGCAAATAAGCAAATAATGAAAGCACATCTCTTACTGTGACTTCTTTGGAACAGGCACAGGAGTAAGCACCGTCAGGAATAAAAATCCCTCCTGCTGCTCAACCAGCAACCTGTGTTTAAAGGGCACGGAAAAAAAGCCAGATATGATCACAATCGAAAACACCGGAGAATTGCTTTCACTTCCATCAGAGCTGGGGGGAGTCACTTTATTGTAGAAAATGGTTGGCACCCCAGGGAGACATGTTAAAGTCATTAGACTGGCCTTTTGTACCTCTGACATTTCCATGTTGCTGGAGTGTCTGGCTGGTCTTCTGTCTCCAGACTGAACTGGGAAAACATCTTTGTTGAACTGACAAGGTTCATAGCAGAGGCAATGTGGATCAAGGCTAAATGGGTTGGTTTAATGTCTCTTTTTTTGTTGTACTAGGTTTACTGTGGAGGTTCCCTGGGGAATTTTTCACTTACATTTGAAGATTTTGAATAACAAAGATTTTTTTTTCTTGCAAATCCAGCAAGTGGGTTGAGTAGTGTCTTGCATTATAATATGACATTTATCAACACCTGCATTTTGTAAAATTTTTACAGTGTAACCTTTTCGTATCCACATGACAAAACTGCATTTTTGGATGCTACAGAGCCACCAGTAGGTAATGAACATATACAGCTAGATTCGCATTATAATAAGTGCAAGCCTATTGTTCTCTCAAATGGCACCTTAAAATACCAGTGTGTATGACATCAACCCACACCCAAGGGATATTAATGGAAACCTTGGCACAGTGTGTTCTTCTCCCTATAACCACCCGTTTTGGATACAGGCCTAGCCTTTCAGACTGAGAGGCAGGCTAAAACTAATCATATACTGTCATACATTTGAAACACAGTAGGCTTAATATTCATATTCAGAACACCAATGTTACTTTTCTTGTTCCTAATAGTGACATATAAGTTGGGACTTTTACTGTGAATTAGGATCAAGAAGAGAGCTAATACCAAAAGAACCATGGCCTTCACATCTGCACTACAGTATGTACATGAGGCCAACAATCATGTTGGGTTTGGTGATTTTTCTCAGTTTGAGACTTTTTAATGGAAAAGATATTTACAATATCATGAAAAATATTTCTGTAGTTAGAGTCCATGTAAAAAACATATTGTGTGTGTGTACATACAGGTATATTTGCACTCACTGACACTATTTGCAGTAGTTTGGTAGCAAGAAAGTCAATAACTGCATGCGTCTTCGTATGTTAAAGAATAGGTAACCCACCCAAGCATGTACCTGCCTCCTCACTCATTTTATTGATTAATAGCTCTTTGGGACAGAAATAAAAGACTTGAAATCACTTCCTTTTGATTTTGATGCCAATAGCTTGAACCAGTAGGTCAGTCAATTATTGCTCTAAAATACAGCAGTCAGTGTTGCTGAGTTCTCCAACGGATTTAAATGATTGCCAATTAAATCAAAGAGGAATGATTTTTATACATTATGGGGTGGTCTCTGTGTGATATATAAATGCTGTGTGCCATTACCCCTTTATTGAGGGCAGATAAGCACTTGTTTTATAGAAGCTGTCTCAATGACCCGGGGGGGGGGGTTGGGGGTTGGAATCACAAGGGCCACAGAATAAAAGAAAGGGCAGCCTCTGGCCATGGGTTTTGCAGTAATTAGCTTAGCAAAAACATATATTAACAAGTAGAATGTTGTTCTTCCCCTGATCCATTAAAGGAATTACATTAATTTAGGGGGGTGTAGCTGGAACACCTTTGTCCTATATAGAGCAATCCACCAACAAATTTATTAAATTGCTGCATCTTCATCATTTGACATTTATAAATGTTCTTTACCTCTGTACTCCAGTAACGTGGTGGGACCTTTTTCGGGGACTGGGAAAAGCTTAAGTTATTGGGGGTCATTTATAAACGTCCCTGCAACACATTTTTTATTTTCAATTGGTAGTATTGCCCATGTTTTTTCCCTAAAATATCCCTTAAATATTGCACTGTTGTGTCACTCTTTCCTTTTTTTGTGAATTGTGGTAAAATGTGCACTGAGCAAAAAGTTTCTCAAAAAAAACTTGGTGTCTGCTTGTGCTCAGCCATTGTGCATGAATATAGCAGTGACAGTAATTTTGCAAATACAAATTGCAATTAGCAAAAAAATTTTTCAAATATTTCATCCACCCCCAAAGTTGTGGCATAATTCGAACACACTGTGTGCATAAATATTAGCAATTTCCAATTAGGCCATATATAAAAAGGACAACTGCAGTTAAAACAACATTTCTCAATTATATATGCACTTATGGGGGGAATGTAATTAAGTCACAAGTGTTATTTAAAATGTCACCTTTGCGCACTGATCGCAATGTAAAATCAGTCGCTGGCGAATATTAAATTACGCATTTTCATTAAGCGATGGTTTAGCATTTCGTTAAATACAGATATTGCTGCAAAAAAAGGTTTTGAGATTGCAAAATATGATTACATCCATTGTGAACGTTCACAAAAATTATTTGGTCACAAACTTTGGGATTAATTAGTTGAGGTCTTTAATCAGTCAAAAAAGGATGAAAACATGGCCACTAATGTTCGCAAGCATCTTTGCACAGGTTTCTTTGTGCTATTGAAACATATTACATGTCCCCCTAAATGCACCAATGTTGTCTCCAGATTTCTAAATTCAAATGCACACATTCAAATTGTGCAAATCACTTTGAATATACATTCTGCTTGTTAAGGACATTTAGGACTAGATCAGTGGTGTAACTAGATGTTACTGGGCCCCACAACAAATTAATTTTAAGGCCCCCAACATATGCAGTGGTTATCCTTTTTTGCCAATACATTTTGAACTAGCGCATGAATTAGGGGCTCATGGGGCCCCTATACCTCCTGGGCCCCCTGCAGCCACAGGGTCTGCTTCATCTGGACTAGAATGGACTAGATTATTTCTTTGTTGACAAGGAATTGTTGCTGTAGAATTGCAATTGTAAAGACTAGCAAATGTGCTTTTCTTTATCCTACTCTTCCTTTTTCCAGTCGAAAAGTTGTACTGTATGTATGTTTTAGAAGTTTTTGTTTGGGAAAACCAAGATAGTAGATTCTGTATGAAGTTGCGCTTCTTGATTCCAGTTCCTGTAAAAAGACAGATATGATATATTTATGAGGGGCTTAAAACAGGGAGTTGTTTTAAACATACTTTGTATGTAATTTTAGGCAATCTCTAGCAGACTTCTAAGGGCAGAAATATCAACCTTCAGGGATGGATTTGGGGAGATTTTGGCCACCCCAAAAAAATATGTTCAATGTTTACCGCGTGAGTTACATGCAATGTTGACATCTCTACAAGCAAATGGCAAGACTTAGGGGCAGATTTATCAATTCGTGTAAAGGATTTAAATTAAATTCGATACAAATTTGAGGGTTTTTTAACCCACGAATTCGACCCTTAGTAAATGTGCCTCTTAGACACTGAGCTCAGTTGTGTAATTCTAGCTTTTCTTTTAATAAGAAAACAAATTTAAAGATTCAGGAATTGAAAAAATATAGCATATTTTGAGGCAGTGTTTACAAAGCACTCATATTTCCTTACAAAGTTACTAAATTAAGAGAAAATAGTTTGAAGCTTGTAAACACAGGATGTATTCTTCTACAGTGGGATCTTTTGCATTTCTTGTATTGGCAGACAAAATTCCTCTCTCTATCTATCATCTATCTACAATTTATTTATTTATTAGTTTATCTATCTATCTATCTATCTATCTATTTATCTATCAATCAATCAATCAATCAATCAATCAATCAATCTATCTATCTAAAAACTGTGTCTATCTGGGGTGGTTCATAACATCTATTTATTTTATGATATTCTGACATTTCTATTGGTAGAAAGGATCAGGGGGTGAGTTTAAAAGTTCTGATTATACTAGTTGTAGTATAAAGTTATATATTATATTAGGCATTGTCAATAAGGAACTGCACAACAAACTCATGGTGAGACTTTACCAGAGACCTATAAAGAGGCAAAATTATGTCTATGAAGGTTTTAATTCATCCAGGTCATGGTATATCTAGTAGAAGTAAATCTTTACGGTTTCACAAAACTTTACACCTTCATTCATGTAACTCTCACAAGTAACAGCTGCCTTTTTGTATTGCATGATACAATAGTAATTCTATCACAGCAATTACACTGTATTCACAACCACTGAGATCAGGGGTGATCCAGTCAATTTTTGCCACCCAGGTAACCAGGGGGATGCTGCCACCTGAGGCAAGTGCCTCAACTTGACTCATTGGCGGAGCACCCCTGACTGAGAGTTTCACTTGTCACCTCTTTGTATAGTTGCTCTTGTTGCTCTTCCAGTTCTGCACAATTTAGGGGCCTACTTATGTAGCCTCAATTTTTTCAGGTTGAGATTTTTTTTTAGAGGAAAAGTTGAATAAAAAAGATTTACTATACCCCAAAGCTGCTAAAATCCAAACCTGAAAATATTGTGCTGGTTTTCATATGTTAATTAAAAAAAGTGGGGGTTTTCAGGCGACAACTCCAAAAAATCATATGCGATTCGAATGTCAAATTGTAAAATGTCTTAAAATTTGAATCGTTGCATGATTTTGTCAAGACTTTTCATTCATCAACTTTTTCTAGCAGATTTTTTGATAAATGAGTTAAAATCGTAATGGGAGCTAGGTTGACTTTATTTTTAACGCATGTATGTCTGTATGTACCGTATGTATAGCGCTCCTCGAAGGGCAAAACACTGTACAGTAAAACAATCAATTAGTGGTAACAAACAAGGGATCATTCACTACATTAATAAGTTACAATAAATGTATTATAAATGCAAGTCACAAAAATATAATTACACATTAAGATTAAGTGCTCAGTGTCAAAAAGACAAAAGGATGAAGGACCCATCAAAACCAGGTGATCAATCAGACAAGGATGAAGCAGAATCGGTAGTCAGATAACAGGCACAGGTCAGGATGCAGATATCAGAATAGTCAAAGCCAGGCAGGGTCAAACACACTAATCAGGATCAGAAATAGCAAGGCAGGATACAGGTAAGAGCACCAGGTACAAGAACCTATTACGGGCAAAGAAGAATACTAAAATGCCCCTTTAAATATTTAAAAGTTCGCGCCATTGCATGCTGGTGTGCGCAAAACCCGCCGCACCACTAGACCGCCAGGGTAAGATTTTCTTACACCCATATTAGATTCATCCTGCTTCTGTTTTCCTCCGCCCAAGTTGATTTGGAACAGGACTGATCAGAACCAAGTGCACTATACAAGTGCAAAGAAGGCCCTTTTTGGGCCTTTTTCGAATTTCATCATAACCCTTCAAATTCGATATTCAAATTTGAAGGGTTAAAATTTGATCAAATTTCAACCAAAATTCGATAGTCAAATTCGAGGGAAATTAGTTGTAAATGACCCATACAGTGTCCCACAATTAGCATGCCAAGTGAAAAATGACATTTTGCTGTGTTTTAGAGCCAATATTTTTCTACAACAGGAATTTAACTGTAGTTGAGGAGCTGGATTTGTTTTCAACAAATTAGTCATTCATTTTGATTACCTTATTACAAGTCAAAGGGGGCAAATTAATTAAAGAGCAATTTCACTACCACTATGCTAATTCACTCTCTGTCTCCAAACACTGTTGAAGTTTCCTTAGCATTAATTTGTCAGCTGAGCATTTCATAACAAACTTTCTCTAATGTTCATTTCTGCCTAGAGAAACTTTGTTAGTACTTTTATGCTTAGGTCAATATGAATAGGGTGGGTACATTTAGAGATTATTAGAGATGTTGGTGCAAATACTTGAAGAGGCCACTTAATATTACAAATGTTCAAGGAAGCAAAATAAAGACAAAATATATCCTCTAATGCCCTAGACATGAGCCCACCCTAAAACAAATATGGCATGCCCCCCAAATGGTTGAAAAATAAATGTTAACACATTTGCTACTATGTTTTAAAATATGAAAAAATAATTTTATAGATCATTTATGACTATTTGGCATACAGGAGATGATGTCACTGACATATGACTTAGGAGGATGTAGCTTCATTTGATCCAGTTCCCCGTGTCTAAGGTAGCGAAGGAGACTCTGATGAAAGAGGTAACATTCTGAAAAATTCACACTTAAGTGAATTTTCGCCTACGCAAAAACTCGCCCCGTGATAAGGCACCAAACTAGTGTTGGTCTCTTTCGGTAGCGAATCGTCCTCTACAACCTGTTAGTAAATTGGAGAAGAATATTGGCAATGTCCCTGCAGATGTGATTTCTGGCAAATTTTCAAAAGCAATGACCACTCCACCCTTAGCAAATCTGCCCCAATGAATCCCAATGAATGAAATCAAATATGTATCTACAGTTAATTGCACTGTTACAGTTTAACACCTATTTTACATAACTAGCCTTCAAGTGCTCTTATTTCTATATAATACTTTAGAAAGAGTGAATATTCCTTCCCTTTGAGGAAAAAAATGCAGTAATACACTGAAGCATTTGATGGGAATGGGTATAGTTACAATGCAAATGATAACACTACAGTGCTGAAGACTTTCTTCAAGAAGAGCAGGTACAATAGGATTATTTCTAAATTATGATAGCTTTGCTGTAAACACAAAAATGAGATTCTATAAAACCCTGCATTTCTATACATTTGTAATACTTTATTGCTGGGAAAAATCTGCCAGAATAAAAGAATGTTTGGGGTTTTTGTATTATTTATATTTTATTGCACATCGCTTTCAAACAGTACCATAGTAGATGTTATTCATACAGAATTTACATTATAAAGCTAAAGAATATGCACTTGGTTGACTGTTCATGGCCAAACATATCATTTACCCATGATTTAAAATGATTGCGGAGAATAAACATGAAGCATTTAATCTTGCAATTCAGAAGTGTCTGTTGCGCTCTGTATCCCATTATTCTTTGGTTACGAACTCTGGGGTTCCTTGCAATAAATTGAAATCTGTTATTTTTTTTGGAGACAAAGTACAGGAATCTGTTCATTTTTGCTAAGTAACCTTTATGCTTGACAGCTTTTGAATGCTGAACATTTCCATATGTTTTACCCTCTTTGTCAGAGGTGGCTGCTCAAAAAATACATAAAAATACAAAAAACTTAGAATGACAATGCTGCAGTCAGGAACAAATGCAAAATGTGTTTTGTTAAAGAAAATGTTAGCCTTATATTGTACAACTAGGGTTGGGATGGATTTGCTTATCATTCTAGCTCATTTATTAGTTGAGGAGACTTCTTCTTCCCATACTGCATAACATATTTTGGCTTCTAGAATTGAGTGATTGTGGCCCCTTTACCTTTAGTTTGCATAGCTACCTACATATTGCCTTGCTTTCCCAGTAGAACAGCAGTGTGTACAGGGATCTGATTTATTACTTGCAGGTGGATCTTTTTTTACCTAATTTTGTTGGTAACCTTGTACTTTATACAGCTCATAAATATATGTATGTTTGGGCATGCATTTGGCTCTCAAGGTTATGCATATTTTGTAAAAGATTTGCTAACATACACTAAGGGGCAAATTTATCAACATTCGAATATGACTCTTTATCTCAATTCAAGTTTTTTTTTAGAAAAAAAAATCACTAATTCGAGTTTCCAAATTTTTTTTTAAAATGTATTACGTGAAAAACAGAAATATAAAAATCAGGCATCTAAAATCTGTCAAGTCCATTTGAAAATTGAAGCGATTTGTATAAGTATATTTCAAGGTGAGTTTTCAAGATTAATTTTATTGTCAGGATTCTCAATGATTCAAACCCTGGCCAGTATGTTCTTCAGTATGAGCGGTATCCTGCTGAGCCACTGGAGGCAATTAGAAGTTATTGTTCCTGACTCTATATATAGACACCTGATATTTTCTATTCCTCCTCCCTCATTCACATGAAGGCCAGGTGTCTGTAATCTGGTCATTATGGGCCTATATAAGCCAGTCCCTTTCTTCCTCCCTTTGCTGGCTCAATGAAATACATTTGGGGATCTTGCCCTCACGAATGCTCCTGCTCCAGCCTACATTATCCCCTTATCTAAACCCTTGTACTTTTTGATTTCCCAGTTCTGACTTTTGCCTGCTACACCAACTTACACTTGATTGCTGCCTGTCTCAGCCACCTCCTGCTCCATGGACTCACTGTACAATTGATTTCTGCCAGTCTTGACCACTGCCTGCTTCACTGACTTACACTTGATTGCTGCCTGTTTTTACCACTACTTGATTCATGGACTTATGCTTCATTGCTGCCTGTCTCAACCATTGCCTTTTTCATGAACCTGCTCTTGCCTGACCCTTGCTCACTTGAAGACTATTCAACTCATTTCCTCAATCACTGGTTGGTATTGACTTGCCTTTTATTTTATCTCTGCTGTTGGCGTTTTCATTATTAAATTTTATTTACACCCTTTTATAAGGCCTCTGCATTTCATCCAGCCAACTATACCTTAGTAACACAGAACACAGGATCCCACCTGCCAACCTCACATTGGAAATAGTTTCTGACCTTTATATTTGGCAGACACATTAAAAATGTTGGGCAAAATGTTATTTCTCTGTGTTCTAATGGGTTTTCATGTTTTATGCAATCACATTTTCAAGATTGGAGTTCTTAATAATTAAGTTTGAGTTTGGCAAGGTTTCAATGTTTGCTAAATTAGTTAATAGTTTTCTAAAACATTTGATCATTGATAAATTTACCTCCCAGTACACAGTTTATTCACATGACAAATCTTAAATTCTGTATTTATATGGGTGTTCATTTATGATGCATCAATGCACTATGAAGTGTGCAAAATGAAGAATAGGTCCACAATTGACCCTACCTTCTCCCTACCTTGCACATCATTAGGTGGGGGTGCAAGGAGGCTGTGACCACAAAATATATATAGACAAATACAAGAGGTCCTCTGCACTCAACCCATTATCAATTTATTTAAGACATTGAGACATTTTGTGCATACTGCTACTAAAAAAATACCTTACCCTTTAAACAAAACAGGGATTGTTTGTCCATATATTGCAATATATTTAAGATGGTCAACTACATCAAAGTGATCCCATATCTGGCCAGTCCTACGCTCAATTTTCATCTGATTCATTAAGAATTCTATTGCTTCATTATACATTTTACAAAGGGACTAAGTTTTACCTGCAACTTACTTAATAAAGGGCAACCAAGATTGGTTTTAAAATTAGTGGTGAGCACAACTTTCCCTTGTTTGTTATATATATATAAGTCCATCCAGTGTATGCACTTTTACCAGATATTCCAAACAATTTTGGATGCGTGGGTCAATACTGTTCAGATAAGATAATCAAAGGACTCGCACTCCAATTCCTTTTTCGTGAATAAATGTGTTCATTTATTCTTAGTAGCATTTTCCAACGTTTCGGCCCAATTTTGTTTACGTTAATAACATTGCGTTTAGAAAATTTAGAAAACTTGAATGAAATTTGGGGAAGCACTCTTGCGCATCATTTTTAACATCAAAAGGAACATTTATTTGCACTCTCTACACTAGAAGAGCTGAAATTTAGATTTAAAGGATAAAATTTCAGCTCTTCAAGATACTATTAGTGATGGGCAAATACATTTGCCAGACACAAATTTCCACATTTGCTGCAAGCAAATTAGTTTGCAAAACTGCGGCAGAAAATTGCCGAAGAAAAATCCGCCACAGTCAGAATTGTCGCTCACATCAAAATTGCTGTGTGTCAAGATTATTCAGACACCCATTGACTTTAGTGCATTTGGACCAAACAGTCGCAAGTATAAAAAAAATTTACGCTGTCAAAACTTTAATGCATTTCATGATTTTTTCACTATTTCGCAAATTTAGCTGTCATTTTGTGAATTTTTCAGGGAAGTTAATCTGCACAGATTTGCCCATCACTAGATACCAGAAGTGGCTTTTTGACACCCTTGGAAAGCGGCTGGGCTCTGCTGTCTGATGCAAGATTCTCAACTAGCCTCATAGCAGCAGTGCCCCTGTAAATACCAGACTGCAGAATATAAAAGTAAAATAAATGTAAAAATCACAAATAAAAAACTATATTGTCAGAAATTATATCCTTTTCCTGCTAAATAGGGATTTATATTGTAAAATTCCCTGTATCAAATGCCTGGTAGTTGTAGTTCGGTGGCAGCTGGAGAGAGACAGCTTGCAATTCCCCACTCTGTATTATAATGGGCAGTAAGAAGAAAGAAGGGCAATTATTAAAATGCGTATGATCCAATATTTATGTTTCTGCCAATCTATCTGTTAATATTATAGCATGGATTTCCATAGCAAAGCAATTTGTATTCAGATATAATGTGTACATTTTGATTGGATTCCTTTCAATGAATTTTTGCCGGTGTGCTCGACAGACATAACAATCACTCAATGATGGGTGGATCCAGAAGAATGTTTTCTAATCATGTGTATCAAAAGGTTCCCTCTGTCCCACTGACCAAGAAATCACTCCTCTGAAGTGGTACATGAGAAATACCGGCAACATGTCAATCTGAATTTCAGCCATAGAGCCTTGCAGGCAGCCTATGCTAATGCAGGGTAATTATTAAAACATTAAAACAGAAGGGGGAAAATGCTATTTTGTTAAGTGTGTGATTCTGATAATTAAATGAAAATCAGCTGTCTGGCAGGGCATCTGTTTCACTATTTGTAAACAGGACCAATTAATATCATATTTTCAAGGACAAACCAAAGAGTATCAGGTTTATTAATGCAGGCTCCAAAGTGGGGATCACAGGAAGGTCTGGCTAATTTCACATTCATGATTTCTCTTACAAGAACGAAAGCGAGCAATTGAAATTAATTGCATTATGGATCCCGGAGTGGTAGCCGGATGAAGAGAGGAAAGATTGTCTGTAAGTTGTACCTATCCCAGGGTTCTCAAACAGGTGCTTTAACAGATGTTGAGAATGACAATCCCCAGCCTCCCTCATCCACTGAGTGTTTTTGAGATGTTGGGATGTTACTTCAAGAACAGTTGGACGACTCCAGGATAAATACACACAAGAAGAAAAATGTCATAAGAACACCGCACTATGTTTTCCTTCCAGCAGGTGAATTGTAAGTGCTGTTATATTGCTCTAATTATCTGTTGATAGAACACAACAACAACTTTAAAATATCAATGTCATCTGGAAGCTTTTGCATGAAATGCATTGAACCTTCTTAGGAGAACCAAAATTACCCCAAGAGCGCAGAGAAAACTCATCCGAGAGGCCACAAAAGACCCCAG